>JAHHZJ010005682.1:0-69263 GCA_021437245.1 Aegilops speltoides | reverse complement strand
TTGAAGAATGTCCACCGGGCGAGAATTCCCGGTTTTAAAGATTGACCAAGATTGAAGAGGCTCCACACGAATGAAATAGATGGTGAAAGACTACCGGGAAGAAGAAAGGGTGGGAGGGCGGAAAACAAAGGCAACGGAAGGGGAATAAATAACTTGAAGAAAACAACTGTTAAACATTGAAAAAAGGCAAAACTTCACCGGTAGGATGGATTCGAAC
Source organism: Aegilops speltoides (assembly GCA_021437245.1). Taxonomy (NCBI): domain Eukaryota; kingdom Viridiplantae; phylum Streptophyta; class Magnoliopsida; order Poales; family Poaceae; genus Aegilops; species Aegilops speltoides. The sequence continues at coordinate 69,046 of JAHHZJ010005682.1, read as the reverse complement.
GGACTGAACCGAGAAGGAAAAGGGGAGGGCGGTGGGAAAAACAAGGACAACCGGACAGGAAACAACATGTGAAAAGAGCTGAGGTTGAACTTGGACGATGAAGACTCAGTCAACCGGAAATGCCGGATAAAAAGGAGGACAACGATTGGAAAAACCAACTGCGGATCCTAAAGAAAATTTGAAGGGGAAGAGGAATGTTCAAAACACCTACATCAAGATTCCTCACCAGGAAAGGGGGCAGAGGGTAAAAAATTTACTCCGATATAACTAGACTCGAAAACAGTTTTCTTCTAGACTCAACAACAGCCAACTACAATCAATCAAGGGGCCCTAAGGTGTCGAGGCTCGATACCAACTTGTCGCCAATATCGACCCTATCCAAAAGGAACTGAAGGTCCCACAAGGATAGACCCCATATTGGCGCTTTAAGGTGGATATCATTACATCAACATTACATAATAGATGGGGATACATACATAAGGCATACAATGCCACCAATACAACATCATCATAAAAAAACATCCACTACGGATGAACATAAACAAAACTCAAACAATATCCACCCCTAGCCCGGTCCGACCCGAACCTATCCCGATCAAGAAAAGCGGAAGAGAACTCAACAAGCAAACATCGCTCTATCAGATCATCGCATAACCTGTACCGCAATTTGTTTGTAATCAGGAGCCCAGGACTACAATCCCATTACCATGGGTATCAAGACTAAAAGCAAAGGGAAAGGAAGGGGTAAAGTGGTGAGGTTGCAGCAGCGACTAAGCATGATATGGTGGCTAACACGCAAATAAAGGGCGAGAGAGAACAAGCGGGTCGTCAACTAGCAATGATCAAGAGGTGATCCGAACTCCTACTTCGCAAACATAACCGAAACCGTGTTCACTTCCGGACTCCCGAGAAGAGACCATCACGGCCACCCGGTTGATGCATTTTATTTCGGATCTGTGTCAAGTTATCTAAACCGGACATTAACAAATTCCATCGCCACATAACCCGGGCACGGCTCTGAAGTTTATTGCGGGGGTGTCCCAACAGCCATGACAAGTTTCGCGATCAACAAAGGAATAGACCTTTCCCGGAACCCGATCGACTGGTATCCGGTACATCAAGACATTTCGACAATGGTAAATCAAGACCAGAAGCCTCGGCCCGACATCCCAGCATACCCCCCCAGGTTGCCAAAGGAAAATTGACCACAAAATGGTCGGTTTGGACCAACACTTAGACAAGCATTGGCCCGGGGGGCTAAATAAAGATGACCCTTGGGTTAATACTCCCCAAAAATATGTGGTGGTGAGGCAAATGGTAAAACAATGTTGGGCCTTCTGGACAAGTTTTATTCAAAGCGAATGTCGGGGGGTCCATAAATCACCCGACGGTTAAGGGCATAAAATTCCGGGAACATAACGGTATGGGAAACTAGGCGGAAAGGGAACAAAACACCGGGCATAACCGAGCCTTCCACCCTTTACCAAATATATAGATGCATTAATAATATAAGAGATATTGTGATATCCCAACATAACCTTGTCCACCATGGAGAAATCTTCAACTTCACCTAACGCTATAAGAGGGCTGAGCAAAGCGGTAACATAGCCAAACAACGGTTTGCTAGGAAGGTGTCAAAGGTTAGAGGTTCATGGCAATATGGGATGGCTTGATAAGCAGGTAATAGGTAGCCAGCATAGCGATAGAAGAAACAACTAGCATAGCAATGATAGTAGTGAGATCCGGGTAGCGGTCATCTTGCACGAAATCCCGCAAGGAAAAGAAGAATCCATGAAGAAATGAAGCCGAAGGCGAACCACACGTGAGCGAGCAATCCTCACGATGCAGCAAGCAGGAACTAACAAGAAGAAGCACACAACATAGGTAAACACACCACACATGAACAAGACATGATGCACAACAAGCATGATGCATGAAAAAGCTACATGAAGCTACTCATGGCAAGAGAGATGCAAACAAGAACAACACATCAAGGCAAGTTTAAATGAGGCCGGAACAACATATAACAATTCCGGTAAGTCCTCATATGCATATTTCGAAATTGGTCCAGAACTGAATAAACCTTATGTTCAAGTTGTTAAACAGCAAGTTAAAGATCACCAAGATGATCTACCGAAATTCTAGTCAAGTTACATATAAAGTTCATTAGATTTGGACTACGGCCTAGAAGATATGAGCAAAACAAGTTAAACATGGCATTGATGCAAAATGCAACCCAAACATCAAGCAAACACCCCAAAACAAGGATGCAACATGATAATATGAAACTACATGCAAAATCAAGCAAGTTTCATATAGAGCACACTCAAAAGCGAACAGCGGTTCAACACACACACACCTATACAAGTTAACAACAAATCTTCCTAACAACAACTAGGCATATTGCAAGCATCAAAACAATATGCTACAGCACCCCAACATAATAACAAAAGGCATGGGCATGAAGTACTGGTAAAGCATAACAAAACATGAACATGAGCTATCTCCGAAACAACTAGAACATGCTCAAAAACACATGGAATATTCAAAATAATAACAGTTTCAGACTTTAAGGAAATAACATCAGGTTGCAATGTTTAGAGCAATCAAACAACATGTTAAGGAACATATCATGGCAAACAAAGGCATGGCATGAATCTACTAAATGCATAGAACAAAGTCCCTTATTGACCATGAGCCAAAAAGGATCGGAAAATATGATGGCACCCATGTAAACATGGCAAGTTATATTACAGATTCATACATGGCAGGAACAACAATAAGTAGGCATGTTGGAGCTTGAACCACTCACCACAGAGCAATACATGGCATGGCAAGGCAACCAACAAAGAAGGATGTTTATGAAGCTAAGCATGGCAAGAGCAAGTTCATAGGTCATGGATCACTAGGAAAACACATGGGAACAAGTGAACTTAATGTTAACATCTTGGAACAACATTTTCAAGCAATTTAGAGCAAGATAACAACATGTTCCAGCAGGCTATAATTGCAACCAAAGGCATGAATGGATAGAGCATGACATGTAATCAAAACATGTTTATAGAGCATCTCTAGATTATGCATAGAATGATTAGTAGAAGCATGTTAACATAGCAACAAAATATTACAGAATCTGAGGAAAACAACAACAACAACTACCCTACTTAGCAAGCTCGATACACTCAGCACACAAATCACAAAAATACATGGTTGGCACCTGGAAAGATGGCATGGCATGGATCAACATTCATGTAGACATCAACCTCATAGGATGCACACATCAATCATGGCAAAAATGAAAAAGACAAGTTATAACAGTTTGATTTAACATCAACATGCACTCTTCCAACAACATTTCGGGCATCAAGATGAGCTCAAATGAAAATGATGCAATGGAATGAAATGTCTACTTGAGACAAACAATTTGACATATTATCGCACGAAAGCAGCCTACGGATGCAGAATGTGATCCGATGAACATGGCATGGTTATGATAGAATTTCAGGACTTGCGGTTTTCGGGGAAAAAAAAATATGGGCCTTTGGATAGCTATCCGGCCCGAGGCGGGAAGGGGGGCTCCCTTGAGGCCCGAACCAGGTTTGTGGAGATGGGCCCTGGGGGCCCATCCGGTGGCCGGGCTCGTCCTCCTCCTCGATCCCTTTGGAATCAAGCGGGCGGGCCCCGCGACTCGGCGAGGCTGGGGCCCGGGATCGGGGGCGGGGTGGAAGGAGGAAAAATCGTGAGGATCCGGTCGGGGTTTGGGAACCTGAGGCCAGCTGGGCCAGGGCCGGATCGGGTGGCAGGGGGAGGCCGGATGTGGCCCCGGCCCGGTGTTTGGTGGGGTGTGGAGCGGGGGCGGCCCAGGCCAGTGGGGGGCCGTGGGAGCACCCAGCAGGGTGGGGCCGGGCCCGAACTGGGGCCCGGCAAGGGCGGGCCGGGGAAGGGGCTTGGTGGCAGGCTGGGATTCGCCGGGTTGTTGGCCGGCCGGTCAGTGGGGACATGCCCAGGGAAATTTTGGGTTTGCCCGTGAATTGGGGAAGGGTCTATATAAGGGTAGAGGAGCTAGGAGGTGTCCAAATGAGGTGCGGTTTTGGCCCGGATCGTGATCGAACGACCAAGAGCATGGAGGGAGTTAGATGGGTTTTGGGCCACTTTGGAAGGGTGTTGGGCTGCAACTCAAAGGGCTTTGGGTTTACCCGGTTAAGTTGGAGTATCAAACCCTCCAAATGGCCGAAACTTGACAAGCGGTCTCGGTGCTATACCAAGGCCGCTTGGCAAACCTCGGGCCATTCGAGAAAGTTTAACACCCGCAATGAAAAGAAGAAGGGGCGGGAGACATAAGTGCCGGATTGAAAAAGCGAAGACGGGGAAAATGCTCGGATGCATGAGGCGGACATGTATGCTAAATGAAATGCACATGATGACATGATATGAAATGCATATGATGACATGGCAAAGTGCAACAAACAAAAGACATGGAACTCTGACAATCCGGCGGACCTGGCGCTGAATCCGGGCGTTACTTATACCCTCCGAGAAATCAAAGTTGAACCTAGTAATCTCTTGGATGATGATTTAGATGGGCATGTTATTTATTTTACTGGTGAGACTGCTAATATTGTTAGACCAGATACTAAGATACATAGACCATGGTAGGCATACCTGTTATTTGCAAAATAGGAGATCATTTTTATCATGGCTTATGTGATATGGGTGCTAGTGCTATGCAATACCCTATGACATATAAAGAAATTATGCATGATATTCCCATTGAGTTGGAAGGTTTGATGTTACCATCAAGCTTGCCAATGAGATACTATTTTTCACCAGTTGGGATTGTTAGAGATGTTGAAGTCTTGTGTGGGAAGGTTAAATACCCTGATTTTCTTGTTCTTAGTTCCCCACAAGATGACTTTTGTCCCATTATTTTTGGAACCCTTCTTGAATACAATTAATGCTAGGTTGATTGTGAAAAGCATACTGTCACAATAGGCTTAGGGTATGTCTAATGTGTTTAATTTTGCTAAGTTTCATAACAACCTCGTGATAGAAATCACCTAGTAAGGATGAGATTATTGGTCTTGCTTCTATTGCCGTGCCTCCTCTTGATCCATTAGAACAATATTTGCTAGACCATGAAAGCGATATGTTTATGAAGGAAAGAAGGAAATAGATGAAGTGTTCCTTCAAGGGAACCTATCTTTGAAACACAACCTACTTGTTGAAATTTTAGGGATCCCCCCACCCAAGGGTGATCCGTGTTTGAACTCAAACCATTACGATAATCTTAAGTATGCTTATCTTGATGAAAAGAAAATATTCCTGTTATTATTATTAACCTTTGAGCAAGAAGAAGAAAGATTATTGAAAACTCGAAGAAGCACCGTCTTTGCTATCGGATATACTCGGATGATCTTAAGGGCATTAGTCCCACGTTATGTCAATACAAAATTAATTTGGAGGACAATGCCAAACCGGTTAGAGATCCTCAACAACATTTGAATCCCAAGATGAAAGAAGTGGTAAGAAAGGAGATACTAAAAAGCTCCTTGGGCAGGTATAATTTATCCCGTTCTGATAGTGATTGGGTAAGCCCTTCCTCGTGTTCCTAAAAGGAGGTATTACCGTTGTTCCTAATGATAAAGATGAATTGATCCCAAAAAATTACAGGTTTAGGATGGTAATTGATTTGTAAATTAAATAAGGCTACTAAGAAAGATCATTACCCTTTACCTTTTATTGATCAAATGCTAGAAAACTATCCAAACACACTCATTTCGCTTTCTGAGCGGTTATTATGGTTTCTCTCAAATACATGTCGACAAGGATTAATCAAAAACTACTTTTACTTGCCCTTTCGGTACTTTTGCTCATAGACGTATGCCTTTTGGTTTATGTAATGCACCTGCTACCTTTCAAAGATGTATGATGGCTATATTCTCTGACTTTTGTGAAAAGATTTGTGAGGTGTTCATGGATGATTTCTCCATTTATGGATCCTCTTTTGATGATCGCTTGAGCAACCTTGATCGAGTTTTGGAGATTGAAGACCTAGTCTCGTCTTGAATTGGGAAAAGTGCCACTTTATGGTTAATGAAGGTATTGTCTTGGGGCATAAGATTTCGAAAGGTATTGAAGTTGATAAAGCTAAAGTTGATGCTATTGAAAAGATGCCATGTCCCAAGGACATAAAAGGTATAAAGTTTCCTTGGTCATGCGGTTTTTAGGAGGTTCATTAAGGACTTTTCTAAAATCTCTAGGCCTCGACTAATTTATTGCAAAAGATATTCCTTTTGTCTTTGATGATGATTGTGTAAAGCATTTGAAATACTTAAGAAAGCTTTGATCCCTTGCGCCTATTGTTCAAACCGATTGGAATTTACCTTTTGAAATTAGTGTGATGCTAGTGATTATGTTGTGGGTGTTGTTCTAGAACGAAGATTTGATAAGAAATTGAATGTTATCCGGTATGCTAGTAAGACTCTTGATACTTCCCGGAGAAATTATCTCTTAAAAAAGAATTCTTAGCAGTTGTGTTTGCATGTGATAAGTTTAGACCTTATATTTTTGATTCCAAAGTTACTATTGACCTTGATCATGCTGCTATTAAATATCTTATGGAAAAGAAAGATGCCAAAGCCTAGACTCATTAGATGGGTTCTCCTGCTCCAAGAATTTGATTTACATATTATTGATAGAAAGGGCGAGAACCCGTTCTTTCCTTGTCTAGGTTAGAAATGTTCTTGATGACCCACTGCCTATTGATGATAGCTTTCCTGACGAACAATTAGCGGTCGTTAATGCTTCTCGTACTGCTCCTTGGTACTCCCTCCTTCCATCTATATAGGGCCTAATGCATTTTTCGAGCCCAACTTTGACCAAATATTAGAGAATAATATATGACATGCAACTTACACAAAGCACATAGTTAAATTCGTGAGGTGAAAGGGTTTTTCAATGATATAGTTTTCAATTGTGCATGTCATGTACTAAATCTTGTCAATAGTCAAAAGCGGTCTTAAAAAACGCATTAGGCCCTATATAGATGGAAGGAAAATAATGGATTATGCTAATTACATTGTTGCTAAATTTATACCATCTAGTTTCACATACCAGAAAAAATAAAAAGTTTTTTATGATTTAAGACATTATGGGATGACCCACACCTTTATAAAGAAGGGTAGATGGTGTTATTAGGCGTTGTGTACCGAGCATGAACAGGAACAGATCCTCATAAAGTGTCACTCCGAATCTCTGAGAGGACACCAATTTGGAGATAAATTGCACATAATGTCTGCAATCTGGTTTGGCCTACTCTCTTCAAAGATGCTCGTAAAAGTTTGTCTTATCTTGTGATTAATGTCAAAGAATTAGTAATATTAGTAGGCGTAAGAAAAGCCTATGAATTATTCTCTTGTTATTGAACCATTTGATGTTTGGGGCTTTGATTATATGGGACCTTTTCCTGCCTCTATTGGTTACACATATTTTAGTTCTTTAATTCGTTACTAATTAAGTGGGTAGAAGCTATTCAACTAGTAGTGCTGATCCACTTCTATTAAAATGCTTAAAAAGTTATTTTTCCGAGGTTTGGAGTCCCTAGATATCTTATGGTGATGGTGGTTCACATTTTATTCATGGTGCTTTCCGTAATATGCTTGCAAGTATGATGTTTCATAGAATCACATCTCCTTATCATCCATGATCTAGTGGTCAAGTAGAGTTGAGCAATAAGAGCTCAAATGAATTTTGCAAAGACTGTGAATAGATCTAGAAAGAATTGGTCCAAGAAACTTGATGATGCATTATGGGCCTATAGAACCCTTACAAAAATCCTATGGGTATGTCTCCATATAAGATGGTTTATGGAAAATCATGTCATTAACCTCTAGAACTTGAACATATAGCATATTGGGCTATCAAAAGCTCAACTATGACTTCAAACTTCTTTGGTGAAAGAGGTTGTTTGACATTAGCTCATTGATGAATGGAGAACCCAAGCCTCAGAATGCCAAGCTATTCAAAGAAAAAGTCAAAGCTGGCATGACAAAAGGGATACAAAAGCATGAGTTTAATGTAGGTGATTATGTGTTATTATTCAACTCTTTTAAGATTTTTTGGGAAAACTTCTCTCTAAATGGGAAGGTCCTTACGTTATCGAGGAGGTCTATCGTTCGGTGCCATAAAATCAACAACCCGAAGGCACAAGTCCGAGGGTGGTGAACTGTCAAAAAATTAAACATTATATTTGAGTAATCCTATCAATGTTGAAACTAATATTATTAAACCGTAACCCGGAGGAATACATAAAGGACACTTTCGAATGTTCGGACTCGAAAATGAATAGGTATGTGGTGCGGTAAGTAAACCGACTCAAAAACAATTCAATGGCAATTTTATCAGTTTTGGAATATTGGAATTTTAGGAAGAAAGTAGTCAGGGAAGGACCTTGAGGCCTCCACCAGGGGTGGGCCTTTGCCCACCCTTCTTGGCCTTGTCTAAATGTCCACCTGCGTGTGTGCCTCCGGACTCCGTTTTCGATACCCATTACGTATTTTGGTGCCAAAAATTCATATACTATAATCTCCCGAAGCTTTTGACCCTTGCATTATCCATAAATATCCTCTATTTCGTTTGGTATTCTGTTTGGATCCTAGAGCATCATAGACGTCTCAAAAGCGCTCCCAAGGACAAGTTTTCAAGAGGGTTATCAACTTCTATCTCACGAGTGCTGCAACACCCTCAAAGCATTGAGATCACGTGAGGGGTACTGCCCACATTAGCGATGATGGGAAGGGACCAAGCGTGCTGGAGCGTGGAGCAAGGCTTCGAAACCATGAAGCAGTAAGTTTTCAAGTCTTTCAAGGGATGCATTGGAGCTGTTAGGGGCGTGGTAATTTCAAAAATTTCCCTCTGCTACGCAAGATCATGGTGATGATATAGCACGAGAGGGAGAGTGTTCGTCCACATACCCTCGTGGAAGGCAAGTAAAGCGAGCGTTAGCACCATGAGGTTGATGTGATCGTCGTCTTCCGCGATCCGACCGATCCAAGCACCGAGCGTCTACGGAGCCTCCGAGTTCTTGCACGTTCATTTCGATGATGATCTCCGGCCTCCGATCCAGCAAAGGCTCGGGAGATGAGTTCCGTCAACCTGACGGCGTGGTGGCGATAGTGATGTTCTACCCAGGCGAGCCGCCTAAACTCGCGACGCGATATGGCGGCGGGTGAATATGGTGGTAGAGGCACCGCTGCAGCTAAGGAGCGATTAATGAGATCAACTTGTGTGTCTGTGGTGCCCCCGCCTCGTATATAAAGGAGGGAGGGAGGAGGCCGGCCCCTAGGAGGAGGCGCCATAGAGTCCTACTCCCAGGAGTGGGATTCCCTTTTAGTCAACTAAGTCCTTCCATGTAGTAGGAGTAGGAGACAAGGAAAGGGGAAGAGAGAAGGGAGAGGAAGGAGTGGCGGCCCCTCCTTGTCAATTCGGACTGTAGGCCTTGAGAAGTAGCAGCCTGCCCTGGGCAGCCCTCTCTCTTTCCAGGAGCTAATAAGGCCCAATACTTCTCTCAAGCGAATTCCATAGCTCTGGTACTCCGATAAATACCCGAATCACTCGGAACCTTTCCGAACTCGAATATAGTCGTCCAATATATCGATCTTTCGTCTCGACCATTTCGAGACTCCTCGTCATGTCCCGATCTCATCCGGGACTCCGAACTCCTTCGGTACATCAAAACTCATAAACTCATAATATAAGCATCCTTGAAACCTTAAGCGTGCGGGACCCTACAGGTTCGAGAACAATGTAGAACATGACCGAGACTATTCTCCGGTCAATAACCAATATGCGGGACCAGATGCCCATATTGGTTCATACATCTCACGAAGATCTTTATCGGTCGAGAACGCATAACAACATCGTTGTTCCCTTTGTCATCGGTATGTTACTTGCCGAGATTCGATCGTCGGTATCAATACCTAGTTCAATCTCTATTCAAACAAGAATCTCTTTACTCGTTCCGTAATACATCATCTACAACTAACTCATTAGTTACAATGCTTGCAAGAGCTTAAGTGATGTGCATTACGAGAGGGCCGGAGATACCTCTCCAACATCGGAGTGACAAATCTAATAATCTCGAAATCGCCAACCCAACAAGTACCTTTGGAGACACCTGTAGAAGCTCCTTTATAATCACCCGATTCACGTTGTGACGTTTGGTAGCACACAAAGTGTTCCTCCCGTAGCAGGAGTTGCATAATCTCATAGTCATAGGAACATGTATAAGTCATGAAAAAGCAATAGCAACATACTAAGCGATCAAGTGCTAAGCTAGCGGAATGGGTCATGTCAATCGGATCATTCAACTAATGATGTGATCCCGTTAATCAAATAACAACTCTTTGTCCATGGTTGGAAACATAACCATCTTTGATTAACTTTCTAGTCAAGTGAGAGGCATACTAGTGACACTACTGTTTGTCTATATATTCACACATGTATTATGTTTAGGTTAATACAATTCTAGCATGAATAATAAACATTTATCATGATATGAAATAAATAATAACTTTATTATTGCCTCTAAGGCATATTTCCTTGATCTCCCCATGCACTAAGTCAATAATCTAGATCACATCACCATGTGATTAACATTGATAGTTCATATATATCATATGATTAACACCCATAATTCACATCCATGTGACCAACACCCATAAGGTTTACTAGATTGATAATCTAGTTCACATGGCTATGTGATTAACACCCAAAGAGTACTAAGGTGTGATCATGTTTTTGCTTGTGAGAGAATCTTAGTGGCATTGGGTGCTTTCACATTGAGATCCGTTATGTATTTTGCAATTTTCTATGTCTACAATGCTACTTGCGGAGCTACTCTAGCTAATTGCTCCACTTTCAATATGTATCTAGATCGAGACTTAGAGTCATCGGGATGGTTATCGAAGCTTTACATCGACGCAACCCTTAAACGAACTCTTTTATCACTTCCATAATCGAGAAACATCTCCTTATTCCACTAAGGATATTCTTGACCGCTTATCCGGTGATCTACTCCTGGATCACTATTAGTACTCCTTGCCAAACTTCGATCAAAGTATACAATAGATGCTGGTACATAGACATGGCATACTTTATAGAACCTATGGCCAAGGCATAGGAATGACTTTCATTCTCTTTCTATCTTACGCTGTGGTCGGGATTTGAGTCTTACTCAATTTCACACCTTGTACCTTACAGGCAAGAACTCTTTCTTTTGATTGTTTCATTTGAGACTACTTCAAAATCTTGTCAAGGTATGTACTCATTGAAAAATCTTATCAAAGCGTCTTGATCTATCTCTATAGATCTTGATGCTCAATATGTATAGTAGCTTTACGTGAGGTCTTTTCTTTGAAAGAACTCCTTTCAAACACTCCTTTATGCTTTGCAGAAAATTCTACATTATTTCCGATCGACAATATGTCATTCATATACTAATCGGAAATGTTGTAGTATCCCCACTCACTTTCTTGTAAATCTGAGGCTTCATGTGTGAAGTCCATATAAAACTATATGCTTTGATCAACTTATCAAAGCGTATATTCCAACTCGAGATAGCTTGCAGGTCCATAGATGGATCATTGGAGCTTGCACATTTGTTAGCACCTTTAGGATCGATAAAACCTTAGGTTGCATCATATACAACTCTTCTTTAATAAATCCATTAAGGAATGCAGGTTTTGACATCCATTTGCCAGATTTCATAAATGTGGCAATTGATAACTATGATTCAGACAGGACTTAAGCATCGATCGAGTGAGAAAATCTCATTGTATTCAACACCTTGAACTTGTCGAAAACCTTTTTGCGAACAAGTCGAGCTTTGTGAATAATAACACTACTATCAGCGTCCGTCTTCCTCTTGAAGATCCATTTTATTTTCTATGGCTTGCTGATCGTCAAGCAAGTCAATCAAGATCCACACTTTGTTCTCATACATGGATCTCATCTCAGATTTTATGGCCTCAAGCCATTTCGCGGAATCTGGGCTCATCTTCGCTCTCTCATAGTTCGTAGGTTCATCATGGTCTATAACATGACTTCCGAAACAGGATTACCGTACCACTCTGGTGCGGATCTTACTCTGGAAGACCTCTCGAGTTACTGTAATAACTTGATGCGAAGTTTCATGATCATCATCATTAGCTTCCCTCACTAATTGGTGTAGTTGTCAGGAGCCGATTTACAGTGATGAACTACTTTTCAATAAGGGAGAAGGTACAGATTACCTCATCAAGTTCTACTTTCTCCCACTCACTTCTTTCGAAGGAGAAACTCCTTCTCTAGAAAAGGATCCATTTAAACAGCGAATATCTTGCCTTGGATGCAGTGATAGAAGGTGTACCCAACAATTTCCTTTGGGTATTCTATGAAGAGCACTTCTCCGATTTAGGTTCGAGCTTATCGAGGATGAAACTTTTTCACATAAATGTCGCAGCCCCAAACTTTAAGAAGCGACACTTGGGTTTCTTGCTAAACCACTGATTCATATATTGTCGTCTCCAGCAGTTTAGATGGTGCCCTTTTAGCGTGAATGCAGTTGTCTCCTAATGCATAACCCCAAAACGATATTAGTAAATCGAGTAAGAGACATCCATAGATTGCACTATATCCAATAAAAATGCAGTTCTGACGTTCGGACACACCATAACGTTGTGGTGTTCCAATTGGCGTAATTTATGAAACTATTCCACATTGTTTTAATTGAAGACCAAACTCGTCGCTCAAATATTAGTCTCGTGATCAGATCGCGAAACTTTATTTTCTTTTCACGATGATTTTTCCACTTCACTCTGAAATTCTTTGAACCTTTCAACTATTTCAGACTTATGTTTCATCAAGTAGATATACCCATATCTGCTCAAATCATCTGTGAAGGTCGATAATGATACTTGCCCACGACCCTTCATACTCATTGGATCGTATACATTAGTATGTATTATTCCAATAAGTCATAGCTTTCGTTCCATTGTTCGAAGAGCGGAGTTTTAGTCATCTTGCCCAAAGAGGCATGGTTCGCATAAATCATTGATTCATAATCAAGTGATTCCAAAAATCCATCTTTATGGAGTTTCTTCATCGCTTTACAGATTATGGCGGCTTGCCACAAATAAGTTGCACTATCATTATTAACTTTGCATCTTTTGGCCTCAATATTATGAATATGTGTATCACTACGATCGAGATCCAACAAACTATTTTCATTGGGTGTATGACCATTGAAGGTTTTATTCATGTAAGGAACAACAATTATTCTCTAATTTTAAATGAATAACCGTATTGCAATAAACATGATCAAATCATATTCATGCTCCATAAACGAAATAACATTTATTTAGGTTTAACACTAAACCCGAAAAGTATAAGGGAGTGTCGATGATGATCATATCAATCTTGGAACTACTTCCAACACTCATCGTCACTTTCCCTTCAACTAGTCTCTTTTATTCGTAACTCCTTTTCAAGTTACTAATCTTAAACCGAACAAGTATCAAATACTTAGGGGCTACTATAAACACTAGTAAGGCACACATCAATAATTTGTATATCAAATATACCCTTGTTCACTTTGCCATCCTTCTTATCCACCAAATATCCGGGCATTTCCGCTTCCGGTGACCATTTCCTTTCGTGTAAACACTTTCGGTTTCAGGCTATGGTCCAGCTTTGGGCTTCTTTTGGGAGTGACAACCTTGTCTTTCCACTTGAAGTTCCTTTCTTTCCTTTGCCCTTCTCTTGAAACTAGTGGTTTTGTCAATCATCAACACTTGATGGTCTTTTCTTGATTTCTACCCGTTGATTTCAACATCACGAAGAGCTCGGGAATCATTTTCGTCATCCCTTGCATACTATAGTTCATCAAAGTTCTAGTAACTTAGTGATGGTGACTAGAAAGAATTCATCAATCACTATCTTATCTGAAGATTAACTCCCGCTTGATTCAAGCGATTGAAGTACCAGACAATCGAGCCATGCTCACTAGTTGACGATTCTCCTCCATCTTTTAGCTTTAGAACTTGTTGGAGACTTTATCTCTCCTCGGGTATTTCTTGGAAATAAACTTCAACTCTGGAACATCTCATAGGGTCCATGGCGTTCAAAATGTCTTTGAAGTCCCGATTCTATGCCGTTTAAGCATGGTGCACTAAACTATCAAGTAGTCATCCTTTGAGCTAGCCAAACGTTCATAACGTCGCATCGCTCCTGCAATAGGTTTGTCAACTAGCGGTGCATTAAGGACATAATTCTTGTGGCAATGAGGATAAACCTCGGATCACGGATCCAATCCCATCATTGCTACTAACATCTTTCAACACAGTTTTCTCTAGGAACATATCAAAATAAACATAAGAAAGCAACCGAAGCTATTGATCTACAACATAATTTGCAAAATACTACGGGACTAAGTTCATGATAAATTTAAGTTCAATTAATCATATTACTTAAGAACTCCCACTTAGACAGACATCTCTCTAATCATCTAAGTGATCACGTGATCCAAATCAACTAAACCATAACCGATCATCACGTGAGATGGAGTAGTTTTCAATGGTGAACATCACTATGTTGATCATATCTACTATATGATTCACGCTCGACCTTTCGGTCTCCGTGTTCGAGGCCATATCTGCATATGCTAGGCTCGTCAAGTTTAACCTTGAGTATTCGCGTGTGCAAAACTGGCTTGCACCCGTTGTAGATGGACGTGAGCTTATCACACCCGATCATCACGTGGTGTCTAAACAACGAACTTTGGCAGCGGTGCATACTAGGAGAACACTTCTTGATAATTGTGAGAGATCATCTTAAAATGCTACCGTCAATCAAAGCAAGATAAGATGCATAAAGGATAAACATCACATGCAATCAATATAAGTGATATGATATGGCCATCAACATCTTGTGCTTTGATCTCCATCTTGAAGCACCGTCATGATCACCATCGTCACCGGCGCAACACCTTGATCTCCATCGTAGCATTGTTGTCGTTCGCCATCTATTGCTTCTCGACTATCGCTACAACAGTGATAAAGTAAAAGCAATTACAGGCGTTTGCATGTCATACAATAAAGGACAACCATATGGCTCCTGCCATTGCCGATAACCCGGTTACAAAACATGATCATCTCATACAATAAAATATAGCATCACGTCTTGAATATCACATCACAACATGCCTGCAAAAACAAGTTAGGCGTCCTCTACTTTGTTGTTGCAAATTTTACGTGGCTGCTGGGCTTGCAAGAACCGTTCTTACCTCGCATCAAAACCACAATGATAGTTTGTCAAATAGACTCCATTTTAACCTTCACAAGGACCGGGCGTAACCTCAGTTCAACTAAAGTAAGAGACGGACACCCGGCCACCTTTAAGCATGAGTGCTCTGCGGTGAAACCAGTCTCGGCGTAAGCGTCCGTGTAATGTCGGTCGGGCCGCTTCATCTCCTACCGCTGAACCAAAGTATGACATCTTTGGTAGGCGATGACTTATATCATCCACAACTCACTTGTGTTCTACTCGTGCATATAACATCCGCGCCAAAAACCTGGGCTCGGATTCCCTTTGTTGGGAGCGTAGTAATTTCAAAAAAATTCCTCGCACATGCAAGATCATGGTGATGAATAGCGAGAGGGAAGTGTTGTCCCGTACCCCGTAACCGTAAGGGCGTTAACTGGCGGTTGATGTAGTTTCGTCTTCACGATCCGACCGATCCAAGCACCGAGCGTCAGGACCTCCGGAGTTCAGCCACATTCAGCCGATGGCGATCTCGGCCCTCCGATCCAGCAAAGGCTCCGGGAGATGAGTTCCTCGACCGGACGGCGTGTTGGCGATGATGATGTTCTACTAGGCGAGGCCGCCTAAACTCCTGACGATATGACGAGGTGGAATATGGTGGAAGGGGCGCCAGGCTAAGGAACAATCCTAGATCAACTTGTGTCCCATGGGGTGCCCCTTCTTATAAAGGAGGGAGGGGAGGAGGCCGGCCCCTAGGAGGGGCGCCATGGGAGTCCTACTCCCAGGGGTAAGGATTCCCCTTCCTAACAAAGGGGTCCTTCCATGTAGTGGAGTAGGAGACAAGGAAGGGGGGAAGAAGGGAAGGAAGGAGGGTGGGCCCCCCCTTAATCAATTCGGCAGGGAAGGCCGGCCTGCCTAGGCAGCCCCTCTCTTTTCTGCGGGCCCAATAAGGCCCAATACTTCTCCCGGCGAATTCCGTAACTCTCGGGTACTTGATAAATACCGTTCGGAACCTTTCCGAACTCCGAATAAGTGTCAATATATCGATCTTTATGTCTCGACCATTTGAGACTCCTCGTCATTCCCATATCTCATCCGGGACTCCGAACTCCCCGGTACATTAAAACTCATAAACTCATAATATAACTGTTCCCGAAACCTTAAGCGTGCGGACCCTACGGTTCGAGAACAATTGGAACATGACCGAGAACCGTCTCCGGTCAATAACCAATAAGCGGGACCTGGATGCCCATATTGGTTCCTACATATTCTCTGAAGATCTTTATCGGTCAGGCCGCATAAAACATACGTTGTTCCCTTTGTCATCGGTATGTTACTTGCCGAGATTCGATCGTCGGTATCAATACCTAGTTCAATCTCGTTACCGGAAAGTTCTTTACTCGTTCCGTAATACATCATCTCGCAACTAACTCATTAGTTGCAATGGCAAGGCTTAAGTGATGTGCATTACCGAAGGGCCGAGAGATACCTCTCCGACATTGGGTGACAAATCCTAATCTCGAAATCCCCCAACAAGTACCTTTGAAAGACACGTAGAGCACCTTTATAATCACCCGATTCGTTGTGACGTTTGGTAGCACACAAAGTGTTCCTCATTGGCAGGGGTTGCATAATCTTATAGTCATAGGAACATGTATAAGTCATGGAAAGCAATAGCAAGCTACTAAGCGATCGGGTGCTAAGCTAACGGAATGGGTCATGTCAATCAGATCATTCAACTAATGATGTGATCCCGTTAATCAAATAACAACTCTTTGTCCATGGTTAGGAAACATAATCATCTTTGATTAACAAGCTAGTCAAGTAGAGGCATACTAGTGACACTCTGTTTGTCTATATATTCACACATGTATTATGTTTCGGTTAATACAATTCTAGCATGAATAATAAACATTTATCATGATATAAAAATAAATAATAACTTTATTATTGCCTCTAGGGCATATTTCCTTGGGGAGGCGTGGCCTCAGCCAACCGGATGATGATCCGGGTTCACCCAAAACCACAAACTAGATGCCAAGGTTATTTGGGAGACCATCTTCAAGCTTCAAAAAAATCAGCACCTCCAAGCCCGGATCTATGACCCAAAACCAGGCTGTGAGTATGAATATAGATTCAAGAGGATGAGTTTGGTTGCAGTTTGGATCCCGGAGACTCAATCATCCTTCTATGATGGTGAGCCTATAACTGGAAGATGGACGACAAGCACCATAAACAACTCCTACTTCACCCTGAGGACATAATTACATGGGTATGGGCACTCCCTTGGAACTCCAAAAACTTGGGGAGGTGCTTGATGTCGTATCACCATCACCTCCTATCTTTCCGGTTTTATTTAGTTCGATCCTTTTAGTAGTATCTTGATCTAGTAGATTGAAGTTTTAGTATCAAGTAGTTTTGAGTTTTGCTTTTGATCTCTTTATGTTCGAGTCCGTGAGCTATCTATAATAAAGATTAGTGTTGAGTCAATGGCTTTGCTATCTTGCTATGATCTTGATAAAGTAGAAAGAATAAAAGAGTTCATATTGATCTTATGGTTATGATGACTTCCACATAGAAAGTATGAGGCATAAAAGTTGTTGAGGGTTGATAAGCGTGGTTTTGGTCATTGTTGCAATTAATAGGAAGTAATAAGGAAAGAGGTTCACATACAAATATATTATCTTGGACATTTTTCATGATTGTGAAGCACTCATTAAGTATGACATGCTAAAAGAGTTGATGTTGGACAAGGAAGACAACATAATGGTTTATGTTTTTCACATCTCAGTTAAAGTATATTGTCATTGACCTTCCAAACATGTTAAGCTTGCCATTCCCCCTCATGCTAGCCAAATTCCTTGCACCAAGTAGAGATACTACTTGTGCTTCCGAATATCCTTAAACCCAGTTTTTCCATGAGAGTCCACCATACCTACCTATGGATTGAGTAAGATCCTTCAAGTAAGTTGTCATGTTGCAAGCAATAAAAATTGCTATCTAAATATGTATGACTTATTAGTGTAAGAAAATAAGCTTTATCCGATCTTGTTGTGGAAGCAATAAAAGCGGCATTTATAATAAAGGTCCACATACAAGTGGCAATATAAAGTGGCGTTCTTTTGCATTAAGATTTTATGCATCAAACCTAAAAGCACATGAAACCTCTGCTTCCGTCTGCGAAGGGCCTATCTTTTACTTTATGTTTTTACTTTATGCTTGAGTCAAGGTGATCCTCACCTTTCCCTTTTTCATTTATCATTTGGCAAGCTCCTCGTGTTTGAAAGATCATGATATATATATCAATTGGATGTAAGTTAGCATGGATTATTATTGTTGACATCACCTAAAGGTGAATACGTTGGGAGGCAACACAATAAGCCCCTATCTTTCTCGGTTGTCCTTTGAAACTCCATAACCACAAGTACCGTGGGTGTTAGCAATTATGAAGACTACATGATAGTTGAGTATGTGGACTTTTGAAAAACTATTCTTGACTCTTTCGATGTCATGATAAATTGCAATTGCTTCAATGGTGAGATTACATTTTGCTAGCCCCCAATGAAGTTTCTAAACCATGCTTGACATTTGGAATTATTCTTAGAGAAGTCATATGACAAAATTTATTTATGTTCTGTTATAAGAATGACATGATGCCCTCATGTCCATTACTTTATTTTTATCGACACCTCTATCTCTAAACATGTGGACATATTTTTTGATTTTGGCTTCCGCTTGAGGATAAGCGAGGTTTAAGCTTGGGGAGTTGATCGTCCATTTTGCATCATGCTTTTATATCAATATTTATCGCATTATGGGCTATTATTACACATTATATCTCAATACTTATGGCTATTCTCTCTTATTTTACAAGGTTTACCATGAAGAGGAATGCGGTGGAATTCGGCGGAAAAGGGCAAACATTGAAACCTATTACCTTGCTCCAAAATCCTAAAACTCCCGAAACTTATTTTGGAATTAATAAAATTATTGGGAAGCACCTCGGGGCCCACACCTGGCCAAGAGGGTGGGGCGCCCTTCTTGGGTCGCCCCCTCTCCTGGGCCCCCTGGTGGCCCCAGTGTCCATCTTCCGCTATATGAAGGCTTTACCCGGAAAAAATCGTGGGCAAGCTTCGGGGCCGAAACTCCGCCCCGAGGGGAACCCGGAACCAATCTAGGGCTCCAGGGAGCTATTCTGCCGGGGACACTTCCCTCGGAGGGAAATCATCACCATCGTCATCCTGTTGATCCTCTCCTTTGGGAGGGTCAATCTCCATCAACATCTTCACCACCATCTCCTCTCAAAACCCTAGTTCATCTCTTGTATCCAATCTTGTATCAAACCACAAATTGGTACGTGGGTTGCTAGTAGTGTTGATTACTGCTTGTAGTTGATGCTAATTGGTTTACTTGGTGGAAGATTATATGTTGGATCCTTTATGCATATTATTACTCCTCGATTATGAACATGAATATGCTTTGTGAGTAGTTACGTTTGTTCCGAGGACATGGGTGAAGTCTTGCTATTAGTAGTCGTGAATTTGGTATTCATTCAATATTTTGATGAGATGTATGTTGTCTTTCCTCTAGTGGTGTTATGTGAGCGTCGACTACATGACACTTCACCATTATTTGGGCCTAGAGGAAGGCATTGGGAAGTAATAAGTAGATGATGGGTTTCTAGAGTGACATAAGCTTAAACCCTAGTTTATCCGTTTCCGTTAGGGTGATTTGGATCCATATGTTTAATGTTGTGGTTAGGTTTACCTTAATACTTCTTTTGTAGTTGTGGATGCTTGCAATAGGGTTAATCATAAGTGGGATGCTTGTCCAAGTAAGGGCAGTACCCAAGCACCAGTCCACCCACATATCAAATTATCAAAGTACGAGCGAATCATATGGCGTGATGAAAACAATTGGATAATTCCCATGTGTCCGGAGCTCCTTTCTCATTATAAGAAATTGTCCGGACTTATCCTTTGCTACAAAAGTATTGGGCCACCTTGCTGCACTTTATATACTTTCATTGCTTGTTACTTGTTACAATTTATCTTATCCAAAACTATCTATTACCTATAATTTCGGTGCTTGGAGAGAAAACCTTACTGAAAACCGCTTATCATTTCCTACGCTCCTCGTTGGGTTCGAACCTCTTGACACTCTTACTTATCAAAAGGACTCGATAGATCCCCTGGTTTGGGTCATCACTTAGTTACCCTGATTGCATGGTATACTATTTGTGGACAAAGAGTTGTTTTGTGGCATAGAAATCCCATGGATAAATCCTCATGCACCAGATCCGAGGTTGATGTGCCTGCACCAGCAGTTTTGGCGGTTCTGCGGCTGGTTGATCTTACGTGGCTGGCTGAGGTGCTAGAGGAATCCAAGCGGGGATCCCCCGACCAGGACCATGGGCGGCGGGATCCACTGACCCACCAGCAAATTTGGACTGAAGGAAAATATGCCCTAGAGGCAATAATAAAGATTATTTATTTCCTCATATCATGATAAATGTTTATTATTCATGCTAGAATTGTATTAACCGGAAACATGATACATGTGTGAATACATAGACAAACATATAGTCACTAGTATGCCTCTACTTGACTAGCTCATTAATCAAAGATGGTCATGTTTCGGACCATAGACATGTGTTGTCATTTGATTAGTGGGATCACATCATTAAAGAATGATGTGATTGACATGACCCATTTTGTTAGCCTAGCACTTGATGGTTTAGTATCTTGCTATTGCTTTCTTCATGACTTATACAAAGTTCCTACAACTATGAGTTATGCAACTCCGTGTACCGGAAGAACACTTTGTGTGCTACCAAACGTCTGGCGTAATGGGTGATTATAAAGGTGCTCTATAGGTGTTTCAAGGTTCATGTTGAGTTGGCATAATTGAGATTAGGTTTGTCACTCCGATTGTCGGAGAGGTATCTTGGGCCCTCCGGTAATACTCATCACTTAAGCCTTGCAAGCATATAACTAATGAGTTAGTTATGAGATGGCGTATTCGAGCAGTAAAGAGACTTGCCGTCGGATTGAACTAGGTATTGGATCCGGCGATCAAATCTCGGGCAAAAGTTTATACCGATGACAAAGGGAACAAAGTATGTTGTTATTCCGGTTTGACCGATAAAGATCTTTGAATATTGGAACCAATATGGGCATCAGGTCCCGCTATTGGTTATTGACGAAGGGCGTGTCTCGGTCATATGCATTGTTCTCGAATGTAGGGTCCCTGCGCAAGGTTTTGATGACAATTATATTATGAGTTTATGTATTTTGATGTACCGAAGTTTGTTGGTTCGGATATGATCACGGACATGGGAGTTCGAAATGGTCGAGACATAAAGATTGAATATTGGACGGATATATTTGGACAAGAAAGGTTAGGAGAAGTTTGGACTCCGGGAATCCGGAACCCCGGGAGGTATATGGGCCTTATTGGGCCCATGTGGGAGGAAAGGAAAGGAGCAAGGGGGCCCCAAGCCAATCGGTGGGGGAGGGGCGGCCCCCTTCCTTTCTCCTTCCCCTCTTCCTATTCCTACTACTAGTACTACTTCCTAATACTAGTACTCTTTCCTTCCCCTCCAAATAAGATAAGGAAAGGAGGAAACCTACTTGGAGTAGGTTTCCCCCCTCCTCATGGCCCCCTAGGGCCGGCCACCTCCTCCCTCCCTCCTTTATATCAGGGG
This sequence comes from Aegilops speltoides, assembly GCA_021437245.1. Lineage (NCBI taxonomy): Eukaryota > Viridiplantae > Streptophyta > Magnoliopsida > Poales > Poaceae > Aegilops > Aegilops speltoides. The sequence continues at coordinate 47,043 of JAHHZJ010005682.1, read as the reverse complement.
GGGGGCACCCTAGGAACACACAAGTTGATCATTGATGTCCCTTAGCCGTGTCGGTGCCCCTCCACGATATTCCACCTCGGTCATATTGTGCGGTGCAAGGCGAAGCCTGCTGGAAGAGAACATAAAGATCGTCCCGCCCGTCGTCGTGGAACTCCCCCCGGAACCTCTCTGGATTGGAGATCGGGTGCGTCATCGGTTCGTGTGTCAAGAACTTGGGAGGTGCGAATGGGTGCTTGGATCGGTCGGACCGGGAGGGCGTCGACTACTTCCCTCGTTGCGTCAGCCTTGGGTCTCAGGAATGCGTGAACACCTCCCTCGTTGCTATATCATCACCATGATCTTGAGTGTGCGTGGGAAAATTTTTGAAAACTACGTTCCCCAACGGTGGCATCCGAGCCTAGGTTTTTATGGTTTGATGTTATTTGCATGAGTAGAACACAAGTGAGTTGTGGGCGATATAAGTCATCTTGCTTACCGGCATGTCATACTTTGGTTCAGCGGTATTGTTGGATGAAGCGGCCGGACCGACATTACGCGTCGCTTACGCGAGACTGGTTTTACCCCGTGCTTTGCACAGGTGACTAAGCGGTGTCGGTTTCTCCAACTTTAGTTCCAGTGTTGTCGCCGGTCCTTGCGAAGGTTAAAACAGCATCAACTTGACAAACTATCGTTGTGGTTCGATGCGTGGGTGAGATTGGTTCTTGCTTAAGCCCGTAGCAGCCCGTAAAATTTGCAACAACAAAGTAGAGGACGTCTAACTTGTTTTTGCAGGGCATGTTTGATGTGATATGGTCAAGGCGTGATGCTAGAAGTTATCGGAAGGCGGGAAGCCATATGATTGTCGCTTTATTTATGAAATCAAGCGCCCTTAATTGCTTTACTTTATCACTAAGCGGTAGCGATAGTCGTAGAAGCAATAGATGGGTAACGACAACGATCTTTCGATGGAGATCAAGGTGTCGGCGGTGGCGATGGTGATCACGCGGTTGCCAGATGGAATCACAAGCACAAGATGATGATGGCCATATCATATCACTTATATTGATTGCATGTGATGTTTATCCTTTGTGCATCTTATCTTGCTTTGTTTGACGGTAGCATTTTAAGATGATCTCTCACTAAAATTATCAAGTAGTGTTCTCCCGGTATACCGTTGCCAAAGTTCGTCTTGGGACACCCGTGATGATGGGTGTGATAAGCCTCGTCCATCTACAGGTGCAAGCGGTTTGCCCGGACATACTCAGTTAAACTTGATGAGCCTAGCATATCGAATATGGCCTCGGAAACGGAGACCGAAAGGTCGAATTTGTAACCCGGACACACCCGGTGGTGTTACTCTGGCGGGATCTAGGCGCCCCCAGATCAATACTAGTCTTTTCTGCGCACTTTGTCCTCACTTGCGCAGGGGCAACTTCGGTCGGTCACCCATCTGAAACTACTCCAAGCTGAGCACGCAACTTTGGAGTTACGTCCAATGGGCTCGGAAAAGAAGGAATTCCTTATTGATATGGTAGTCTATCATCCCTAATAAGCCGGTATTACATACACCCCCACTTTCGGAGGAATCGGCGTCCTCGTGGACCCGGAAACGTTCCCTCTTGGCAAAACCGGTGCATCGATCCGGTACATTGTGCCATGCCGTGTGCCCGCGGGTCCGGCGTCGTGAACAACATGAGCGCACCTTCGCAACCATCCGTGTAACCCGGGTCGTCGATAAACTTAACGCCCGGACACACCGCGGTGGTGGTTACTCTGGCGGGATCTTGGCCCCACAGATCAATACTAGTCTTTTCGCCTTTGTCCTCACCGTGCGCAGGCAACTTCGGTTGGGTCACCCATCCTGAAACTACTCCAAGTGACCGCCTTTGGAGTTACTCCGAATGGGCTCCGGGAAGAATTCCTTATTGATATGAGTAGTCTATCATCCCTAATAAGCCAGGCTATTACGGCGTGAATCATATAGTAGATATGATCAACATAATGATGTTCACCATTGAAAACTACTCCATCTCACGTGATGATCGGTTATGGTTTAGTTGATTTGGATCACGGAATCACTTAGATGACTAGAGGGATGTCTGTCTAAGTGGGAGTTCTTAAGTAATATGACTAATTGAACTTAAATTTATCATGAACTTAGTACCTGATAGTATCTTGCTTGTCTATGTTTGTTTGTAGATAGATGGCTCGTGCTGTTGTTCCGTTGAATTTTAATGTGTTCCGTGAGAAAGCAAAGTTGAAAGATGATGGTAGCAATTACCGGAATTGGGTCCGTAACGAGGATTATCCTCATTCTGCCGAAAAGTTCGTCCTGGAAGCACCCTTTGGGTGCCAACCTGCTTTGATCGGCCCGATGGGTTAGAACGTCTGCGAGCAAAGCTGATGACTACTCTATAGTTGATGTGCCATGCTTCGGCTTAGAACCGGGCCTTCCACCGTTTTGAGCGTCATGGAGCATATGAGATGTTCCGGGGAGTTGAAGTTAATATTTCAAGCAAATGCCGGATTGAGAGATATGAAGTCTCCAATAAGTTCTCATTTGCAAGATGGAGGAGAATAGTTTCGGTGAACATATACTCGAATATGCAGGTATAACAATCACTTGATTCAAGCTGGGAGTTAATCTTCCGATGATAGTGTCATTGACAGAAATTCTTCAATCAAGCCACCAAGCTACAAGAGCTTTGTGATGAACTATAATATGCAAGGGATGAACAAGACTATTCCCGAGCTCTTGGGATCTTGGCCGGGGGTAGAAATCAACAAGGGCATCAAGTGTTGATGGTCCAAGACCACTAGTTTCAAGAAAAGGGCAAATGGAAGAAGGGAACTTCAAAAAGAGCGGCAAACAAGTTGCTGAAGAGAAAAGAAAAAGTCCGGACCTAAGCAAAGGCCGAGTGCTTCTCCGCAAGCGGTAGTCCTTGGGCGGAACTGCCCCAAGTATTTGGCGGATAAGAAGGATGGCAAAGTAAACAGGCACCGAAGCAGGACTACGGAATAGCGACCGGCCAGGGCAGTGGGATGCGGCGTGGAAAAGCGGTTCCAAAGTCGATGTGATCGCCGTCGAACGCTACCTCTACATCTACCATCGGGATTAGTTTTAGACCTAAATAATTGTTATTTGGTGCTGCGTTGAGCATGAACATTATATCTGGATCTTGTTTGATGCGAGATAGTTATTCATTTAAATCGGAGAATAATGGTTGTTCTATTTATATGAGTAATATCTTTTATGGTCATGCACCCTTGAAGAGTGGTCTATTTTATTGAATTCTAGTAGTGATACACATATTCATAATGTTGAAGCCAAAAGATGAGTTGATAATGATAGTGCAACTTATTTGTGGCGCCGTTTAGGTCATATCGGTGTAAAAGGCATGAAGAAACTCCATCTTGATGGACTTGGAATCCTTGATTATGAATCACTTGGTACTTGCGAACCATGCCTCATGGGCAAGATGACTAAAACGCCGTTCTCGGTACTATGGAAACAACAGATTTGTTGGAAATCATACATACGGATGTATGTGGCCCGATGAATGTTGAGGCTCGTGGCGGATATCGTTATTTTCTCACCTTCACAGATGATTTGAGCGAATATGGGTATATCTACTTAATGAAGCACAAATTAAAACATTTGAAAAGTTCAAAGAATTTAGTGAAGTAGAAAATCATCGTAACAAGAAAATAAAGTTTCTGATCGCTCGTGGAGGAGAATATTTGAGTTCGAGTTTGGTTTACATTTGAAACAATGCGGAATAGTTTAGCAACTCCGCCCGGAACACCACAGCGAAATGGTGTGTGAGCGTAAATTGTACTTTACTTGATATGGTGCGATCTATGATGTCTCTTACCGATTTACCTTTCGTTTTGGGGTTATGCTTTAGAGGCGGCCGCATTCACGTTAAATAGGGCACCATCAAAATCCGTTGAGGCGGGCCTTATGAACTATGGTTTGGCAAAAACCAAAGTTGTCGTTTCTTAAAGTTTGGGGCTGCGATGCTTATGTGAAGAAACTTCAACCGGATAGGCTCGAACCCAAATCGAATGTGTCTTCATAGGATACCCAAAAGAAACTGTTGGGTACACCTTCTATCCGAATCCGAAGGAAAACATTTGTTGCTAAGAATGGATCCTTTCTAGAAAAAATTTCTCTCGAAAAGAAGTGAGTGGGAGGAAAGTAGAACTTGATGAGATAACTATATCTACTCCCTTGTTGGAAGGTAGTTCATCACGAGAACCGGTTCCGTGACAACACCAAACTAGTGAGGGCTAATGATATTGATCATGAAACTTGGATCAAGTTTCTCTGAACCTCGTGGGTCTACGGTAAGATCCGCAGAGTGAATCGGTAATCCTTTACGGAAGTCATGTTACTTGACCATGATGAACCTCGAACTATGAGGAAGCGATGATGAGCCCAGATTCCAAAAATGGTGGAGGCCATGAAATCGAATAGGATCCATGTATGAAAACAAAGTATGGACTTTGGTTGACTTGCCGATGATCGGCAAGCCATTGAGAATAAATGGATCTTTAAGAAGAAGGGCGGCTGATGGTAATTTCTTCTATAAAGCTCGACTTGTTGGAAAGGTTTTCGACAAGTTCAAGGGGTTGACTGATGAGACTTTCTCACCCGTAGCGATGCTTAAGTCTGTCGAATCATGTTGGCTATTGCTGCATTTCATGATTATGAAATTTGGCAAATGGATGTCAAGACTGCATTCTTGAATGGATTTCTAGAAGAAGAGTTGTATATGATGCAGCCGGAAGGTTTTGTTGATCAAAAGGTCTTGACAAAGTGTGCAAGCTCCAACGTTCCATTTATGGACTGGTGCAAGCATCTCGGAGTTGGAATAAGCGTTTTGATAGTGTGATCAAAGCATATGGTTTTATCTGGACTTTTAGGCTTTGTATTTACAAGAAAGTGAGTGGGAGCTCTGAAGCATTTCTAGTTTTATATGTTGATGACATATTATTAATTGGAAATGATATAAATTTTGGATAGCATAAAGGGATACTTGAATAAAAGTTTTTCGATGAAATACCTCGGGAAGCTGCTTACATATTGGGACCTCCAATGGGAACATAGAGATTTGCAAATACATACGGATTGAATGTTGGGAAAACCCATTATTTAAGCCTTCCACGAGAAAAATGATCGAAAGACCCATGGGTGTTGTCATTACTATGTTCAATTTTGACCAGTCAAGGGGACGAAGGAAATTCCCTAGAGCAATTAAAGTTTTATTTATTTCCTATTATGATAAATGTTTATTATTCATGCTAGAATTGTATTAACGGATACAAAAGGGTCCAAAATGTCCAACCCAACTCCATTAATGATGGTCAGTTTCGAATAACTGTGTTGTCATTTGTTAGTGGGAACTATTAAAGAATGATGGATTGAAAATTTTGTTATAGTTGATGTTTATATTGTATTTTTTTCATGACTTATAAAAGTTCCTAAATTGAGTTATGCAATCCTTGGAAGAACACTTTTGGCTCCAAACCTCTAATTTATTAAAAGGTTCTAGGTGGCCGAAGGTTCTTTGATTGGCAAATTGAATTGGATTTGCACCCATTGGGAGAGGTTCCTGGGCCCCTAGGTTACTATCACTTAAGCCTTGCAAGCAATAACTAAGAGTTAGTTATGAGTGATTATTTGGCGGTAAAGAACTTGGTCGAGATTAATAGGTATTGGATACGGCATCAAATTCGGGCAATAACATACCGAGACAAAAACAAAGATGTTTTATGCGGTTTGACGTAAAGTTTGTGAATTTAAACCAAAGGGCATCGGGTCCCATTGGATTACGTGCTGGCAAGGCATGTTCTGAAGAAGGATCCATCGTTAGGTTTCATACAATTATAATGAGTTTTGATTTTGTGAAATTGTTGGCCGGAATGATCACGGACAGCGAGGGTCTCGAAATGGTGAGACATAAAGATTGAATATTGGATTATTTGGACCCGAAAGGTTGGAGAATTTGGAGCTCCGGGGTTGGAACCCAAAGTAATGGGTTATTGGGCCCATGAGGGGAAAAGGGAAGGAAAAGCCCCGCCCAATAATTTCCCCCCCTTCCTTTTTTATTCCTATATAGTACTACTTTAATACTAGACCTTTCCTTCCCCTCCAAATAAGATGGAAAGGGAAACCTACTTGGAGGGTTTTCCTCATGGTAGGGCCGACCTTTTTCCTCCTTTATATCCTTAGGGCCCCTAGGACAACAAGTTTCATTGATTCCCTTCCGTGTCGGGCCCCCTGTTTCCCCTCGATCTATTTAGGGTGCTTGGCGAAGCCCTGGGGGAAATCAAGATGTGCCTCGTTTGTGGAATCCCCTGGAACCTCCTTATTGGAGATCGGGTGGTCATCGGCGGTTAAAAACTGGATGCGAATGCGGTTTGGATCGGTCACCGGGAGGACATCGATACCCCTATGTTGGTAGCGTTGCGGTCTCAGTGGTAGAAAAACTCCCCTGTTGCATTCTCACCATGTCTTGAGTGTCCTGGAAAATTTTGAAATATTTAAAGGAGGCGGTTTGGTCCATTGTACACAGGGGTCCCAAAGCGGGCGATGGACCCGATAGGCCGGGGGTGGGAGTTGGGCCGGGTGGGGAATTGCCAAACCCGTGGGGGGGATCGGGAGCGGCGGGCCTTCGGTGGGGTTTGGGCTTTTCCCTCTTCCCCCTTCCTATCCCTTCCTGACCCTATACAGATTTTCTTCGTGGGGCCACTGAGAGTTTCCCCTCCTGGGCCCCTAGGGCTTTCCTTTTTTTTGCTGCACCATTTTCTTGTTTTCCCTTACTTGGGCTCCACAAAACTCATCAGTGGTTGGGAGGAAGTCCAAAGACATCAAGATCGTTCCCCCCTTGTTAACCCCGAAAGGTGAGGTGGAAGAAAAGGATTTTTTCAAGAAACCCGGCGTTAGGGTGTAGATCAACAAAAGGGAACTTTGTCTCATCAAAACAACTCTCTAGGTGTAAACACCATGAGATGTCGGCATTTGACACCCTTGTCTGGCCATTAAAACATTTGTTTCGAACATAACCGATTGTTGAGGGCGATTTGGCGGCGATCCAAACACAAATTTTTCTGGTTTTTGTGGAAGCCTTTATTGGGGTTTCTTTTAAAACTACAGGAAGCATGTTGGAGGTTTCGAAAATTTTCCCCTTTAAAGGCATCAAAGCTCCCCAAGGACAAGGCCAATCCAATGTGCCTATCTTGCGTTTCAACCCTTTTTTCTTCTAGGGCATCACAAAAATTCTAGTGTTTGGAAGAAGGGCAATTTTCATATTTCTCCCGTCAAATTGGAAAAAAATTTTTCATAATGGGGTTTACGAGCCTAAATTTTTAAAGACTTGGAACACTTGACCTTTTTTGGGTAACCGGAAAACTTGCTTGTTCAAAAACTAAGTGATTGTTTAAGGGCTTGGGGCAGGCCCCAAACGAAAAAATTAGCCAATGGTTGTGTAAAACCTGGTGGAAATAGGTAAGGGAGTTATACTTTTGCTTTCAAAGCTCCAAAGGCAACAACCTCACCAACAAGCGGGGCTTTTTTTTTGGTAAAGGGATAACTAAGGAAAATGAAGAGCCCTAACTCTCCATCTTTGGCGAAATTATAGTACCACAAGCTTGTTTTTGACTTGAAACTCCTAGGGGTAGAGGCCTGAACATCTACCTCGTGGAGTTTTCCCGGACTGACCTTGAAAAAAATGCAATTAAAACATGGTTGTAAGGGTGATTGATGGACAGATAAAGTTCTTGTCGGTTAGGGACATCCAAAAAATTTCTAAGTGAAATTGTGGCTGGTAAAAAACGAATGACAAATGTGGCGGTCCTCAACCTCCCTATTCTGTGACGATCCTTTGATCACCCAGGTATCTATAATTTTTTATTGTTCCATGCTATTTTTATCCATCTAGGATGTTTATATCAATATGCATTTTTATATTTTGGGACTAACCTTTAACATCCCCGTCATTTTTTTTTTTCCTTGTTTTATTTTCAAAAGGATAAAGTAATTGGCTAATTTTTTGATTTTTGGACCAAAACCTATAAAAATTGGGCGGAAAGTCATTCCCTGGAGAGAAAAAAATCCCGAGAATTGTTAATTTTTTCCTTTTTATGAAAAGATTTTCAGTAAAGATTCCGGAAACATTACAGTGGAAACATAGACAAACATAGTGTCACTAGTATGCCTCTACTTGACTAGCCGTGAATCAAAGATGGTTAAGTTTCCTAGCCATGGACAAAGAGTTGTCATTTGATTAACGGGATAGCACTTGATCGTTTAGTATGTTGCTATTGCTTTCTTCATGACTTATACATGTTCCTATGACTATGAGATTATGCAACTCATGTTTACGGGGAACACTTTGTGTGCTACCAAGCGTCAGCGTAATGGGTGATTATAAAGGAGCTCTGGTGTCTCCAAGGTATTTGTTGAGTTGGGTATTTGAGATTAGGATTTTACTCCGATTGTGGAGAGGTATCTCTGAGCCCTCTTTGCACATCACTATAAGCCTTGCAAGTAATGTAGCTAATGAGTTAGTTCGGAATGATGCATTACGTAGTAAAGAATTTGCGTGCGAGATTGAACTAGGTATTGAATACCGGCGGGAATCTCGGGCAAGTAACATACCGATGACAAAGGGAACAACGTTTTGTTATGTGGTTTAACCGATAAAGATCTTGTAGAATATGTAGGAAATAGAGCATCAGGTTCCGCTATTGGTTATTGACGGAAGCGTGTCTCGGTCATGTCTACATAGTTCTCGAACCCGTAGGTCCACCCAAGGTTTCGATGCTTATATTATGATTTTATGAGTTTTGATGTACAAGGAGTTGGCGTCCGGATGAGATCGGGGACGAGAAATCTCGAAATGGTGAGGCGTAAAGATCGATATATTGGGGACTATATTCGGAGTTGAAAAGGTTCCGTGTTTTGGTTATATTTAATCGGAGATTAAAATTCGCTTGGGTATATGGGCCTTATTGGGCTTTGGGAAAGAGAGAGAGGTTAGCGCCTCCCAGCAGGCCTAGTCCGGGTGGACTGGGGGGGCTGCCCCTTCCTTCCTTCTCTTCCCCCTTTCCTTGACTCCTCCCTACTACTTGGAAGGAGAATCCTACTCCGGTGGGAGTAGGACTCCTCCTGCCGCCTCCCTGGCGGCCCTCCCCTTGATCCTTTATATCGGGGCGGGGGGCACCTCAAACAAACAATTGATCCTTGGATCTCTTAGCCGTGTGGGTGCCCCTCCACCATAGTCCACCTCGATAATATGGGCGGTGCAGGCAAAGCCTGCGCGGTACAACATCAAGATCATCACCACACCGTCGTCGGGGAACTCTCCTCGACACTCCCTGGATCGAGTTAGGGGCGTCATCGAGCTGAGCGTGTGATAGAACTTGGAGGTGCCGTGGTTTGTGCTTGATTGGTGGGCGTGAAATCGACTACATCAACCGCGTTGTTCTAAGCTTCGCTTTGGTCTCAGGGTATGTGGACACTCTCCCCTCGTTGCTATGCATCACCATGATCTTGTGTGGCGTAGGAAACTTTTGAACCTAGATGTTATGCATAGATGTTATATGCAGAGTAGAACACAAGTGAGTTGTTGGCGATACAAGTCAAACTGCTTAACATGTCATACTTTGGTTGGGGTATTGTTGGATAAGCGGCCCGGACCGACATTACCGTCTTGAGACTAGTTCTGCTTTTGCACCGGTGGTGGCGGGTGTCGGTTTCTCCAACTTTAGTTGAACAGGTGGCTCCCGGTCCTTGAGAAGGTTAAAACAGCACTAACTTGCGAACTATCATTGTGGTTTTGATGTGTAGGTAAACGGTTCTTGCTCAGCCCTAGCTGCCCGTAAAATTTGCAACAACAAAGTAGAGGGCGTCTAACTTGTTTTTGCAGGGCATGTTGTGATGTGATATGGTCAAGGCGTGATGCTATATTTTATTGTATGAGATGATCATGTTTTGTAACGAGTTATCGGCAATGGCGGAGCCATATGGTTGTCGCCTTATTTATGCAATGCAATCCCCAATTGCTTTACTTTATCACTAAGCGGTAGCGATAGTCGAAAGCAATAGTTGGCGAGGGACAACGATGCTATGATGTAGATCAAGGTGTCGCGGTGGCGATGGTGATCATGATGGTGCGAAGATGGGATCACAAGCACAAGATGATGATGGCCATATCATATCACTTATATTGATTGCATGTGATGTTTATCCTTTATGCATCTTATCTTGCTATGATTGGCGGTAGCATTTTAAGATTCTCTCACTAAAATTATCAAGAAGTGTTCTCCATGAGTATGCACCATTGCGAAAGTTCTTCGTCTTTGAGACACCCGGTGATGATCGGGTGGATAGGCTCTCGTTCAAATACAACGGGTGCAAAACATTGCCGCGGAATACTCAGTTAAACTTGGCGAGCCTAGCATATCGATTGGCCTCGGAACCGGAGACCGAAGGTCGAGCCTGAATCATATAGTAGATATGATCAACATAGTGATGTTCACCATTGAAAACTACTCCATCTCACGTGATGATGGGACATGGTTTAGTTGATTTGGATCACGTGATCACTTAGAGGATTAGAGGATGTCTATCTAAGTGGGAGTTCTTAAGTAATATGATTAATTGAACTTAAATTTATCATGAACTTAGTCCTGGTAGTATTTTGCAAATTATGTTGTAGATCAATAGCTTGCGTTGTTGCTTTCATATGTTAATTTTGATATGTTCCTAGAGAAAACTATGTTGAAAAATGTTAGTAGCAATGATGCGGATTGGATCCGTGATCGAGGTTTATCCTCATTGCTGCCAAAAATTATGTCCTTGATGCCTGCTGGTGACAAACCTATTGGGAGCGGTCTGAGCGTTATGAGCGTTTGGCTAGCTCAATATGATGACTACTTGATAGTTTAGTGCACCATGCTTAAATGGCTTAGAATCGGGACTTCAAGACATTTTGAGCGTCATGGACCATATGAGATGTTCCGGAGTTGAAGTTAATATTTCCGCAAAACCGGTTGAGAATATGAAGTCTCCAACAAGTTCTATAGCTAAAATATGGAGGAGAATCGCTCAACTAGTGAGCATGTGCTCGATTATGCAGGTACTTCAATCGCTTGAATCAAGGGGAGTTAATCTTCGGATAAGATAGTGATTGTCGAATTCTCTAGTCACCATCACTAAGTTACTAGAACTTCGTGATGAACTATAGTATCAACGGATGACAAAAGCGATTCCCGAGCTCTTCGTGATGTTGAAATCGGAAGGTAGAAATCAGAAAGAGCATCAAGTGTTGATGAACAACACCCTAGTTTCAAGTAAAGGGCAAAGGAAATAAAGGAAACTTCAAGTAGAATGACAAGCAAGTTGTCACTCCATGAAGAAGCCCAAAACTGAACCAAAACCTGGGGAGTCTCAAAGGAAATGGTTAATGGTCACTAGAAAGGGAAATGCCCTGAATATTTGGTGGATAAGAAGGATGGCAAAGTGAACAAGGGTATATTTGATATACAAGTTATTGATGTGTTTTAACATCCCAAATTTTCAATTTGGAATGTTATACATTAGATCATCATGCATATCATATTTTCTTTCAAAATTTGAAAAGAGGATCATTTGGATTTATTTATTTTATCTTCAAATATTTTTCCAATATCAAAAATCAGAGGGAATAATATGACCTTCCCAAAATTTAGGAAAAATGAGGATTTAATAAATAAATCAAATTTTGGATTTTCTCGGAGTTTATTTGCCTTAGGGAAAATCATTTTCAAAAATTTTGGCCCATTTAGGTCGGGGAAAATTCTTTATTATTTTGGAGTTCGTTTAGATTTTCTTTTCGTAATTTTCTGCGTTTGGAAACCGATTTACAAAAAAAGCCGGGCCTTGGGCCAAGGCCCAAGCCGTAACCGCCCCGGCGGAGGAAAGGCCCCACGCATGTTGGCCGAAACCGCCGTCGCCCCCTTTTCTTTTACAAATCCTAGTAGGATTTGGACCCGTTCGTTTATTCCGTTTTTGTTCCTAGGATTCCTAATCCTACTCTAATTCTTGTCCCATGCTCCAAGCAAAACCCTCCCCTCCCCAATATAAATACCCAAGCACCCCCTCTAACACATCAAACCAAAGCCCTCTCCTCTCCTTGTGATGGCAGGCCCCCCCCGCCGCCGCCCTCGCGCCCCAAGTGTCGCCCCCGGCCCCGCCTCTTGAGTACTAGCCCGTGCCGCACTTTTCCCCTCGGTTCGGTTTTTAAATCGTTCCGGTTTTTCCGTTCAGTTTTCTAGATCGGTTTTTGTTTGGTTTTCTTTCGAAACCCGATCAGTTTTCGTCGGTTTATTTCGGTTTTGTTTAGCGGGTTGGGAACCGTTCGTCTTAAGAAACGTGATCACCGTTTGCCTCGGTTAGGCGTCCGTTCGTTTAACCGTTTCGTTTTCTTTTAGTCGGATTTATTCGCTATTTTTCGATAGCGATTTGGATCCGATCTTCTTTCTAGTTTATATTCTTTTCGTTTATCGAATCCGGTGATTCAAGCGCCTGAGTTTGTCTCGAAACCGCCGTTCCGACTAATCAACAAACTAATTTTTTACTGTAAAATTTGACTTAGTTTCAAATTGCTAGAACCGAGTTGTTTTCTTTTCGTTTGACTTTTTGCTTTATTCGATTTGATTCTTTTTGCAACCGGGTTCTTAAGTTGAACTTTCTGGTTAGATCTTTATTCGAGATTTACCTGGCATTAGATGAGTACTTATTGTATGCTTGTTGTTTTGCGATAGATCACCCGGTGCGCTTGTTACTTGAATCTCGGGTTTCGGATCATCGCAAGGCAAGTAACATTGATCATACCTTTCTACTACCCAGTTTTATTGCATTAGATCAATTCCTCAAACACATTGCATAGTAGGATCTAATTAAATTGTGGGATGGGAAGTAGATGAGGTAGTACCTATTACTTTTACTTATGAAACCTTTGGGAGTTACTTCTCGTTTGCTTATCATGCCATGCTATGCTAGTAGCGTGGATTGGGTGAGTGATATCCATGAAAGATGTGAGATTGTTTAATTAATGGTTTATCTAAGGTGGCCTTTACACTGGGTGGATTGAGGCACCCAAAGTTACAGGACTTGCTGTTTTTTTTTAAATCGAGGTCGTGTGATTTTCCTATGGACCGCCACCCGGCTCAAAGGGATCATAAGATAATTCATACTAGTAACTTCGTGTGCAGCCACAAGTCATTATGGGCTCTGGCATAGTTGACTAATTGCGAACTCTTATAGTGGTGGACTAGCGGATGTAGGGGATGTAGGTGTCGGTCCACCCCGTAGGTGCTAGCAACCGAAGGCTGTCTCGGTCATCCGTTTCTCAAACACCATGTAGTCCGAGAAACCAAGCGGGGCGATCGAGTCTTGTGGGGAAAAGTGCACAAACCTCTGAGTGTACAAACTAATCATGATTAGCCGTGTGGTTATGGACATCTTGAGTATCTAGTACTTGAACTATCAATTGTATCTCAACATGTTACTCTAATTTAATATTGATGGGTTTGTTAATGAGTACTTTTTAATTGGGATTGAGGATCTTTCAACCATTCTCAATGTTTAACAACCACCATGATAGGTATATAAATTTATTCCTTTGTAGTAGGAAAAACGGCTTTATAAAACACGTAACCATAGAGCTTTTCCACCCCATATATGCATGTAGTATAGGCTTATTGTTCATCTTCTCTATGTGTTACTTTGCCAAATATTCCATGTTGACCCGTTTTGGGCTGCAACTTTCATGTTCAGACTTTTGAATGACAGTAAGGTGCTTTTAGGTCATGGTTCTATACTCTGATGCCGTTGGAGTTGATGGACTCACTTATCTTCCAAGCCTTCCTTGTTATCGTTATTAGATGGCCTTAAGCCATGATTATTGTAATAAGTCCTCTTTGGACAACGATGTAATAAGTGTGTGATTGCTACTCTGTTATAAATCCTTAAACTTTGTGGTATCGCATTACTTGATCCGGTATGACATCAAACGGAGACTTGATGGGGTCGGGTCGCTCAGAGATGTCCTGTTTTGTAGGACCGACCACTAAGTTAAAGCCATAGATCACTATTCTCTTCTCATTTTCTAACTCCTCATCTTTTCTACTCTTTTAGGATGGGGACGCAAAATCAAACGCTCAACGGATGAAGGCACACCTTTTGGATCCCACTTGAAGGAATGAATAAACATTGGACTACCAAGCTTCAGGACTTTCAGGCCACTCTTTGGAAGAGGGATTTAAGGGCTCACGTTCGGGAAGGACATTACCCCCCAAGCCCATAGATAGTGTTTTGATTGCACCAACCGAGTGCAGGAAAGAGCATGGCAGCTCATATCACCATGGGGCGCATTGGAGAAGTTTATCAAGAAGACCTCAAGGACACTATCTACCAGTTGCGGCGAGGAATGAAGATTGGGAGATAGTCGGCACCAAGGGACAGATCCATTGCAACCATCCGGGTTAAACCAGACATTCCCGGAGAACCAGATGTGCAATAATATGATAGAGTTGAAGAATGCGAAGGAAGGATCATTGAACTTGAAGGAGATGAAGACTCTAAGGACTACATGGGCGAGATCGTGGTCGTAAGGCCGGGAGATCTTAAGTATGAGATTGGGAACTCAAGAAGAAGTTGGAGCTCAAGAATGAAGACAAGTATGTCATTTCCGGAACCCATCATCATCGGCGACACCGCTCGGATCCAAGTGAACCCGACTTTGAAGGGAAGCTGGGCGGACATCATGGAGTCTTCCACGGTTCAAATTAATAGATGACCCCATATATTAGTAGTGATCCCTCCATGTAAACATTATTAGTACGCCTTTTGCAATAGTTAGACCATTGTATGCCCTTTGTTTGAATGAATGAAGTGATTTTTGTGCAATTGTCTCATGGGCATTTGGGTAGTGTTTTCCCATAGACCTCATTCTATTCTTAATTTTCTCTTTTCTAAAAACCCTCGGATGCCTCCGGGCGCGACCCGAGTTTGTTTTCCCCGGAGATCCTCGTTGATTCAGCGAGAATACTTTGATTGGACATTGGTGCGGAACCAAGGCAACAACAACAACCCACCACCACCACCACTGGGATCACTTGTTTCGTTTCCTTAGGCTGAATCCGGGGTGTATTCGATTCGAGCCGATTGTAGCAGATGATTGGCTCCCAAGATAGGAAGGAGTTGACCCTGCGGGATGCAGATGGTGAGAAGGTGAAGTTTTGCACATCGCGCGGACCCGCGGCATGGTGGGAGAATTTCACACCACTTACCCGTGAACCTCACATGGGATCGATTTGACAAGCTTTCCCTGCCCATGTTTCGGGAGCTATGGCCATGAAGAAGCGTGAGTTTCAACCGCCAAGGAGGAAGGACTGTTGGCGATGTGGATGATTTTAGTAAGTTACCGTTATGCCCCGGATGACATTTACTGAGCTTAGCGGGAGAAGTTTGGAAGGTGAATGATGAGTTAAGCATGCGATTGATGGTAGCGAGATTCAATAACTACCGGATTTGGTGACCGTGCCCTCATGATTGAAGGAAAGGGCCAAATTGAGAATAAGAGGAAGTATGCCGGGAAGTATAACTGGGCCCAGGAAGCCCGCTATACCCCTAAGCGGGGAGTTCGGTTTACATACCCATGGAGGAGGAAGTTGCACAATCATAATGGCCACAAGAATGGTAATGGGAATGGAGGAAAAGGCAGCCGGACCACACCATCGACCCCGCCAAGAAAGACTGAGCCATGTCCCTTTACAAGTGTTCCAAGACCGGACATTATGCAAGTGGTGTCCCAAAGGCCAAGGTGGAAATGGAAGCTCTAGAAAGAAGCCAAACCCTTTCAGGGGGGCGGTGAACCACATTGATGTGGAGGAGGTTGAAGCTCAGCCCGATCGATGTCGATAAGTTTTTGGTTAAGTCATTTTACTTTTGTTTTCATCTTGGTGCATCGCATTCATACATATCAAGGTTTGTGAAAAGTATAGCCTGCCCACTAAGCTTCTTTGACACCTATCTGTAAGCTCACGGGGGCAGTATTGCCGGACAAGGATGTTTTCAAGTGCCATTGAGTATAGGAAGGCATGTGTTCTCGGGATCGATACGGAATCCCAAGGTTGGATGTGATTCTAGGTATGGATTGGCTGTCGATGTATGGAGCATCGATTGCAAAATAAGCGATTTTGCTCACAACACCGAAGGAAGAAGGATCAAGTATGTATCCCGACATGGATCAAATAGGAATCAAGTAAATTGCTTATCGGGGTTGTGCGGAAGAGGTGCTAGTGGTGAAGGATTATCGATGTATTTCGAGGAATTGGGGAATGCCACGGATAGAGACATTGAGTTTTGATTGAGCTTTTGCGAGGAGGCCCAAAGAAGTGACCATAGGGATGCCCCGATTTGGCGGAAATCAAGAAGCGATTAAGGAGCTATTGGATAAAGGGTATATACACCCAAGTTCTTCACCTTGGGGATCACCCGTACTTTTGTGGAAAGAAGGATGGATCGTTAAGGATAGTTGTTGATTACCGTGGATTAAATCGTAACAATTAAGAACAAGTACCTACTACCAATGATCAATGATCTTTGATCGTTTGCAAGGAGCTAAAGTGTTCTCCAAGATCTTTGTGATCGGTACCATCATTGAAGATTCGAGCGGGACATACCTAAGACAGCATTTACCACAAGATATGGATTGTATGAGTATACCGTTATGTCATTTGGACACTAACTTTGCCTATTTCATGAAAGATGAACAAAGTGTTTATGGAGTTTTGGATAAGTTCATCGTGGTGTTCATTGATGATATTTTGGTTTACTCGAAGAATGAAGAGGAACATAAGGAACATTTGCGATTGGTTTTGGAGAAGGAGGAACATCGGTTATCGCCAAGTTCAAAATGTGAGTTTTCTCTGGAAGTTGGATTTCTTGGACATGTTATATCCGGAGAAGGTATAGCAATTGACCCCACAAAGGTTGAGACCGTAACCAAATGGAAAGCACCAGCAGTTGGGAGATCGGAGTTTTCTTGGTCGCGGGATACTACGGAGATTCATTGAGAATTTCTCAAAGATTGCAAAGCCTATGGGAGTTCTGAAAATGGATACTAAGTTCATATGGAGAGGTGTGAGGCAAGTTTCGGAGTTGAAGAAAAGATTGGTTACCTCACGGTGTTAATTTTGGGATCGGACCAAGGATTATGAGGTGTATTCGGCCTTCCGTCGAGGACTTGGGCATGCTTATCGGGGAAGGAAAAGTTGTTTGTATGCTTACGACAACTGAAACCTCAAATTAAATTATGCCACATGATTTGGAGTTAGTAGTCGTAGTGCATGCATTGAAGACATGGAGACATTTCCTTATTAGAAATCATTGTGAGGTGTATCGGATCACAAGAGTTTGAATCGTTTTCACGAAGGAATTAAACCTTAGACAAAGAAGATGGTTGGAACTCATCAAGGATTATGATATGAGATTACATTATCATCCGGAAGGCTAATGTAATGGTGGGCATTGAGCCCAGAGCCATGTTCGCTATTGGTGGAGAAATACCTAAGGAGCTGCGGAAGATCTCGTGAGCTATGCTTGGAAATAGTTCGAGAGGCTATGTAGCAGCATTGGAGATTGATGTACCTTGATGGATAAAATCAGGAAGCTCGGAAAAATGACAAGGAGATTGCAGGGATAAAGGAGAAGATGGCGAAGGAAAAGCAAAGGGTTTCGTGAGGATGAGCACGATACCCTATGGTTTGAGGACCGTGTTTATGTGCCAAATGATCCGGAGATCGGGAAGTTGATTCGCAAGAGGCACATGATTCACCTATTCGATTCACCAAGGAAATACCAAGATGTATTTGGATTTTAAGGAAGCGTTACGGTGGACCGGAATGAAGAAGGATATTCGGAGTATGTAGCGTTTGTGATGTATGTCGGTGAAAGGGGAACCCGAAGCGGAGGATTGTTGCAACCATTGCCGATACCGAATGGAAGTGGGATAAACTAGGCATGGATTTCATCCGGGATTGCCAAAGACTCGTTCGGCTATGACTCGATTTGGGTTATATGATCGCCGGAATAGCGCATTTCATTCGATTAAGACTACCTATAGCGTGCTAAGTTGGCAAAGATATACATGACCAAATTGTGTTTTGCCGGAGTTCGGGAGTATCGTTCGAAAGAAACCCAATTTACCTCAAAATTTTGGAATCGGTTCCGAAACTTTGGGAACGGTGGAATTGTCCTTTTCACCTGGCGGATGGGCGGACGAGAGAGTCAATCAGATTTTGGAGGATATGCTAAGAGCTTGTGCATTAGATTATGGATCTAATTGGGCGATAATTTGCCGTATCGGAGTTTTAATAACAAGTTACCAAACCAGCTTGAAGATGGCACCTTGGCTTTATCGGAAGGAGGTGCAAACACCGTTGTCATGGGGCGAATTGGGAATCGATTGTTTGGACCAGATTTGATTAAGGATTCTAAGGAAAGTTAAGCTGATTCGCGATAGGCTCAAGGTAGCCCATCCGGGCAAAAACTACGATTCGCATAAAGCGATAGAATATGAAGTTGGAGGAGTTTATCTAGTATCCCCCCGGTAAACGTTTTGGAGTTAAAGGAAAGTTAGCACCACGTTTGTTGGACCGTATAAGATTTTACCAGGGAGAAATCACTTATAAGTTGGAATTACGGAAGGTGCGGGAGTTCATGATGTATTCCATGTTTCCCAGTGAAGAAATGTCACGCCGAGATGGCGAAATACCGTTAAGAATCGTCCCTTGAAACAATTCAGTTGAAGGATGATTTGACATATGAGGAGAAACAGTCAAGATTCTTGAATATGCCAGCGAGTTACTCGCAGCAAGGTTATCAAGTTTTGCAAGGTTCGGTGGAGCCACCACAGGATGAAACCACACAGGAGAAGAAGATTTGCTCAAGGACCACCCTCACCTATTTTCTAGCCACCCGAATCTCGGGATTCATCTTAAGGGGTAGGTTTGTAACATCCCAAATTTTCAAGTTGGAATGTTATACATTAGATCATCATGCATATCATATTTTCTTGCATTTGTTGATCCTAGAAATTTCCCAACTCAAGGACCCATGGGAGAGTTGGAGATTTCAAAATTTTCATATTTGAGTTCTTTCAAATTTTGAAAAGAGGATCATTTGGATTTATTTATTTTATCTTCAAATATTTTTCCAATATCAAAAATGAGTAATAATTTCCCAAAATTTTGGGTTTTAAATCCAAATTTTTTTTGGAATTTTTGGGAAAATTTTTTAAAATTATTTTGGGGGAGTTTCATTTTTAGTTTTCTTTTTTTTTCGTTTAATTTTTTTTTATTTTTTCTTGTGAAACCAATTTAAAAAATGCTTGTGGCCCCGAAACCGTCGGCCGGCCAGGAAGGCCATCGCCCTTGTCGGGAAGCCGTGCCCCTTTCCTTTTTTTTACAAATCCTAGTAGGATTTGGACCTGTTCGTTTATTCGTTTTTTGTTCCTAGGATTCCTAATCCTACACTAATTCTTGTTCCTACTCCAAGCAAAACCCTCCCCCCAATATAATTACCCAAGCACCCCCCTCTAACACATCAAACCAAAGCCCTCTCCTCTCATGGGACGGTACCCCACCCCCGCCGCCCCTTCCCCGCCAAGTGCCGCCGCCACCCCGCCCGCCGGGCCCTCGCCTCTTGAGTACTAGCCCAGCGGCGTCCTTTCCCCTCGGTTTGGTTTTTAAATCGTTCCGGTTTTCGTTCGGTTTTCGATCGGTTTTGTTTGGTTTCTTTCCGAAACCCTAGATCGTTTTCTCGTCGGTTTTATTTCGGTTTTGTTTAGCGGCGTTCGCGGACCGTTAAATCTTAACGACGTGATCACCGGTTTGCCTCGGTTAGACGTCCGTTAGTTTAACCGTTAAATCGTTTTCTTTTAATCGGTTTATTCCGCTATTTTTGATAGCGATTTCGATCCGATCTTCTTTCTAGTTTATCTTCCTCGTTTATAAATCGGTGATTCAAGCGCCGAGTTTAAATCTCGAAACCGCCGTTCCGACTAATCAACTTAAACTAAGTTTTGCTACTGTAAAATTTGACTTAGTTTCAAATTGCTAGAAAGTTGTTTTCTTTAAATCGTTTGACTTTTGCTTTATTCGATTTGATTCTTTTTGCAACGAGGTTCTTAAGTTGAACTTTCGGTTAGATCTCTTATTAGATTTACCTTGCATTAGATGAGTACTTATTGTATGATTGTTGTTTTCTGCGATAGATCACCGGTGGCTTTTCTTGAATCTCTAGGTTTGGATCATCGCAAGGCAAGTAACACTTGATCATACCCTACTAATTTTATTGAATTAGATCAATTCCTCAAACACATTGCATGGTAGGATCTAATTAAATTGTGGGATGGGAAGTAGATGAGGTAGATGAGGTAGTACCTATTACTTTTACTTATGAAACCTTTGGGGTTACTTCTACATTTGCTTATCATGTCATGCTATGCTAATAGGCGTGGATTGGGTGAGTGATATCCATGACAGATGTGAGTTTTTTAATTAATGGTTTATCTAAGGTGGCAACTTAAATACACAGGGTGGATTGAGGCACCTAGAGTTAAGGACTTGCCTTTTTTGGAAATCGGGTCGTGTGATTTTCCTATGGACCCCACCGGGCTCAAAGGGATCATAAGATAATTCATACTAGTAACTTATGTGTGCAGCCACAAGCCATTATGGGCTCTAGCATAGTTGACTAAGTCTGCGAACTCTTATAGTGGTGGACTAGCAGATGTAGGGATGTAGGTGTGGGTCCACCCATCGTAAGTGCTAGTGTACGAAAGGCTGTCTCGGTCATCCATTTCTAAAACACCATGTAGTCGAGAAACCAAGCGGAGGCGTCAGTCTTTGGGGAAAAGTGCAAACCTCTGCAGTGTACAAACTAATCATGATTAGCCGTGTCCCCGGTTATGGACATCTTGAGTATCTAGTACTTGAACTATCAATTGTATCTCAACATGTTACTCTAATTTAATATTGATGGGTTTGTTAATGAGTACTTTTTAATTGGGATTGAGGATCTTTTCAACCATTCTCAATGTTTAACAACCACCATGATAGTTAAATAAATTTATTCCGTTGTAGTAGGGAAAAACTGGCTTTATGCAAAACAGTAACCATAGAGCTTTTCCCCGCCATATATGCATGTAGTATAGGCTTATTGTTCATCATTCTCTATGTGTTACTTTGGGCATATTCCATGTCTGACCCGTTTGGGCTGCCTTTCATGTTGGACTTTTAAAGACGTAAGGTGCTTTTAGGTGTGGTTCTATACATAGTGATGCCGTTGGAGTTGATGGACTCACTTATCTTCCAAGCCTTTTGTTTGTTATTAGATGGCCTTAAGCCATGATTATTGTAATAAGTCCTCTTTGGACAAAGCGATGTAATAAGGTGTGATTGCTACTCTGTTATAAATCCTTGAATTTTGTGTGGTGTCAACATTCTGATCCGGGATGACATCGAACGGAGACTTGACCGTCCGAGGTCGGGTGCTACATGTGCCTTACTAGTGTTTATAGTAGCCCCAGTATTTAATACTTGTTGGTTTAAGATTAGTAACCAAAGCAAGCGTTACATAATAACAGAGACTAGTTGAGGAAGTGACGATGAGTATGGGAAGTAGTTCCAAATTGATATGATCATCATCCACACTCCCTATACTTTCGGGATTAGTGTTAAACCTAAATAAATGTTATTTGGCGTTTCGTTGAGCATAAATATGATTTGATCATGTTAATTGCAATCGTTATTCATTTAAAGTCAGAGAATAATTGTTTTCTTTACATGAATAAAACCTTCAATGGTCATACACCCAATAAAAATAGTTTGTTGGATCTCGATCGTAGTGATAACATATTCATAATATTGATGCCAAAAGATGCAAAGTTAATAATGATAGTGCAACTTATTTGTGGCCTTGCCGTTTAGGTCATATCGGTGTAAAGCGCGAAGAAACTCCATAAAGATGGATTTTGGAATCACTTGGTTATGAATCATTTGATGTTTGCGAACCTGCCTTTTGGGCAAGATGACTAAAACTCCGTTCTCGGAACAATGGAGCGACTCGACTTATTGAAAATAATACATACCGATGTATGTGATCGGATAAGTGTTAAGGCTACTGTATCGTTATTTTCGACCTTCACAAATGATTTGAGCAGATATGGGTATATTTGCTTGATGAAAAAAGTGAAACCTTTGAAAAGTTCAAAAATTTCAGATTGAAGTGGAAAATCATCGTAACAAGAAAAATAAAGTTTCTGATCGATCGTGGAGCGAATATTTGATTCTGAGTTTGGTCTTCATTTAAAACAATGTGAAATAGTTTCAACTCCGCCACGGAACACGACAATGCAATGGTGTGTCCAAGCGTCGTAATTGTACTTTATTGGATATGTTGCGATCTATGATGTCTCTTCTTGATTTACCACTATTGTTTTGGGGTTATGCATTAGAACGCTGCATTCGGTTTAATAGGGCACCATCTAAATCCGTTGAGGCGACACCGTGTGAACTTTGGTTTAGTAGTAAACCAAAGTTGTCGTTCTTAAATTTTGGGGATGTGATGCTTATGTGAATTTTTTCACGATAAGCTCGAACCCAAATCAAAAAGTCGTCTTCATAGAATACCCAAAAAACTGTTGGGTACACCTTCTATCACAGATCCGAAGGCAAGATATTCATTGCTAAGATGGATCCTTTCTAGAAAGGAGTTTCTCTCGAAAGAAGTGAGTGGGAGGAAAGTAGAACTTGGTGAGGCAATTGTACCTTTTCCGTTTGGAAAGTAGTTCATCACATAAATTAGTTCGTGATTCCTACACAAATTAGTGAGGAAGTTAATGATGATGATCATGAAACTTGATCAAGTTGCTACCAAACCTCATAGGTCTTCGAGTAAGATCCGCAAGGTGGTCGGTAATCATGTTGGAAGTCATTTACTAGACCATGTTGAACCTCGAACTATGAGGCGATGATGAGCCCAGATTCAGAAATGGCTTGAGGCCATAATAAATCTGAGATATGATCCATGTATGAGAACAAACTATGGACTTTGATTGACTTGCTCGATGATCCAAGCCATGTTAAATAAATGGATCTTCAAGAGGAAAGGGGACGATAGTAGTGTTACTATCTACTAAGCTCGACTTGGGAAAGGTTTTCGACAAGTTCAAAGTGTTGAATATGATGAGATTTTCTCCTCGTATCGATGCTTAATCTTCGAATCATGTTGTTGCCACATTTTATGAAATCCAAATGGATGTCAAAACTGCATTCCTTAATGGAATTTTTTAAAAGAGTTGTATATGATGCAACGAAGGTTTTGTTAATCCTAAAGGTGCTAACAAAATGTGCAAGCTCTAGTGATCCATCAATGGACTGGTGCAAGCATCTCGGAGTTGGAATATCGCTTTAATGAGTTGATCAAAGCATATGGTTTTATCAGACTTTTGGAAGGCATGTATTTACAAGAAAGTGAGTGGGAGCACTACAGCCTTTACGATAAGTATATTGAATAACATATTATTAATTGGAAATGATGTAAATTTTCTGGAAAGCATAAAGGAGTGTTTGAAAGGAGTTTTCCAAAGAAAGACCTCGGTGAAGCTGCTTACATTGAGCATCAAGATCTTATAGATAGATAAAGGCGCTTGATAAGTTTTTCAATGAGTACATACCTTAATAAGATTTTGAAGTAGTTCAAAATGGAACAGTCAAAAGGAGTTCTTGCTGTTTGTAAGGTGTGAAATTGAGTAAGACTCAAATCGACCGGCGAAAATAGAAAAGAATGAAAATTCATTCCCTATGCCTCGGTCATAGGTTCTATAAAAGTATGTCATGCTATGGACCAGGCCTATTGTATACTCGCCCGGTTTGGCAAGGGAGTACAATAGTGATCTAGGGTAGATCACTAGACATTTCAAAATTATCCTTAGTGGAATAAGGATATATTTCTCGATTATGGAGGTGACAAAAGGTTAGGTAAAGGGTTATGTCGATGCAAGTTTTGGCCTGGTCCATGACTTTAAGTCTTAATCTGGATACATATTGAGCGTGGAGCAATTAGCTAGAGTATCTCCGTGCGAGCATTGTAGACATAGAATATTTGCAAAATACATACACTCGAATGTGCCAGACCGTTGACTAAACTTCTCTCACAAGCAAAACATGATCATACCTTAGTACTCTTTGGGTGTTAATCACATAGCGATGTGAACTAGATTATTGACTCTAGTAAACCCTTTGGGTCTTGATCACGTGGATGTGAACTATGAGTATTAATCACATACATATGTGAATATTGGTGTTAAATCACATGGCGATGTGAACTAGATTATTGACTCTAGTGCAAGTGAGAACTGAAGGAAATATGCCCTAGAGGCAATAATAAAGTTAATATTTATTTCCTTATTTCATGATAAATGTTTATTATTCATGCTAGAAATGTATTAACCGGAAACATAATACATGTGTGAATACATAGACAAACATAGTGTCACTAGTATGCCTCTACTTGACTAGCTCGTGAATCAAAGATGGTTAAGTTTCCTAGCCATGGACAAAAGAGTTGTCATTTGATTAACGGGATCACATCATTAGGAGAATGATGTGATTGACTTGACCCATTCCGTTAGCCTTAGCACTTGATCGTTTAGTATGTTGCTATTGCTTTCTTCATGACTTATACTTGTTCCTATGACTATGAGATTATGCAACTCACGTTTACCGGAGGAACACTTTGTGTGCTACCAAACATCACAACGTAACTGGGTGATTATAAAGGAGCTCTACAGGTGTCTCCGAAGGTACTTGTTGAGTTGGCGTATTTCGAGATTAGGATTTGTCACTCCGATTGTCGGAGAGGTATCTCTGGGCCCTCTCGGTAATGCACATCACTATAAGCATTGCAAGCAATGTAGCTAATGAGTTAGTTACAGAATGATGCATTACGTAATGAGTAAAGAGACTTGCGTAACGAGATTGAACTAGGTATTGAATACCGACGATCGAATCTTGGGCAAGTAACATACTGATGACAAAGGGAACAATGTATGTTGTTATGTGGTTTGACCGATAAAGATCTTCGTAGAATATGTAGGAGCCAATATGAGCATCCAGGTTCCGCTATTGTTTATTGACCGGAAGCGTGTCTCGTTCATGTCTACATAGTTCTCGAACCCGTAGGATCCGCGCTCAAGGTTTCGATGAAAGTTATATTATGAGTTTATGAGTTTTGATGTACCGAAGGAGTTCGAGTCCCGGATGAGATCGGGGACATGACGAGAGTCTCGAAATGATCGAGCGTAAAGATCGATATATTGGACGATTATATTCGGAGTTCGGAAAGGTTCAGTGATTCGGGTATATTTGAGTCCGGAGAGTTACGGAATTCGCCGGGAGTATATGGGCCTTATTGGGCTGTAGGGGAAAGAGAGAGAGAGGCTAGGTGCCCCCATGGCCTAGTCCGAATTGGACTAGGGGAGGGCTGCCCTCCTTCCTTCTCTTCTCTTCCCCCTTTCCTTGACTACTACTCCTACTACTTGGAAGGGGAGGAACCCTACTCCCGGTGGGAGTAGGACTCCTCCTTGGTGCGCCTCCTCGGCCGGCCACCCTCCCCTTGATCCTTTATATCACGGGCAGGGGGCACTTCTAGGCACAACAACAATTGATCCCTTGGATCTCTTAGCCGTGTCGGTGCCCCCTCCACCATAGTCCACCTCGATAATATCATAGCGGTGCTTAGGCAAAGCCTGCGATGGTAGAACATCAAGATCGTCACCACACCGTCATGCTTGCGGAACTCTCCTCGACACTTGGCTGGATCGGAGTTCGATGGGCGTCATCGAGCTGAGCGTGTGCTAGAACTCGGAGGTGTCGTAGTTTGATGCTTGATCGGTCGGGCCGTGAAGCGTCAACTACATCAACAGCGTTGTTCTAACGCTTCGCTTTGGTCTCACGAGTGCGTGGACACACTCTCCCTCTCATTGCTATGCATCACCATGATCTTGCGTGTGCGTAGGAATTTTTTGAAATTACTACGTTCCCCAACGAGCCCTACCCCGGGCGCTCCCCGCCTCATGGACGACTTGGAGACCCCTTGACGTGAGACCCAAATTAACTTAACAAGGAACATCAATCTTTTGTAGAACTTGAAAAGGTGCTTGATAAGGAGTGCTTTATTTTGTTCTTTTATGTTTAAAAATCCAAGTCCCCCTTGTTGCTTTGGCTTGCGTATCATCTTCCAGCTTGTCAGACATTTACCTCCTTTGTTGATCTCATTTCCATACCAAAGGAAATTTCTACTTGATTTATCAACATGGTCTAATATGGTGATATGAACTTTGAGGGAGCACATAGCAAATATTGGCATGGAAGCAACAATAGAGTTTATATAGGTAAGTCTGCCAAAGTGATTCATGAATCTAGCAACCCCGAAAAGTCTTTTGTCAATTCTTGATATGACAGGAATGAGATCCTGTATAGAAGGTTTGGTGGTGCCTATGGGGAGACCCAGGTAAGTAAATGGGAGGCTTTTCACCTTACATCCAAATGAGGTAGCAAGTCTGGTGGACGCTTGATGATCAATATTTATGGGGATCATGGAGGATTTGTTGAAGTTAACAAAAGACTAGTGGACAGATGAAGAGGTTGAGTAGGTATTTTAGGTGGCTGAGCTGGTCTTCATTAGAGCATAATCATCAAAGTATCGTCAACATACTTGTATGCTTGGGTAATCTTGTCCATATCGTGATTGATAGGTAGAAAAGTTCTCCATTTGACCAGGTAGCATTAATAACTGATTGTAGAAGATCTGCATCAATTACATATAGTAATGGGGAGTGAGGATCACCTTGTCGACTCCTCTTTGCAGATAATTTTTCCCCACCACTCCATTGAGTAAAAGAGGTGGAAGCGGATGGAGGATGTTGGTTACCAAGTTTATCCATCTAGGCCCAAATCCTTTGGCTCTTAGCATAGCAATAATGGTTTTGTATTCGACCTTATCAAAAGCCTTTTCAAAGTCTACTTGAGTATGATGATAGGCTTTTTGTGATGGCATAAGTGGAGATACTCAAAATCATAACCCAAACAATCCGGTATGTTTACGCCTTTGATAAAACCATATTGATTCGATGGATAACTGAAGTAATAGTTTTCTCGCTCTATTTGCCATAAGTTTTGTGATAATTTTAAGAGGAAGACTGACTAGGGATATAGGTCTGAAATCATTCATATTGAGTGGATTTGCAATCTTAGGTATAAGAGTAATGAAAGAAGTGTTGATACTCTGAATATCACTGTTCCTTTCGAAGAAATCTCAAATCATAGTATAGGTGTCTTGTTTGATAATATCCCAGCATTTTTTCAGGAAAGAACCATTAAAACCATCTGGTCCAGGGGATCTTTCAGATGGAATATCATTAATAACCTGGTCAATCTCATCCATAGAGAAATGAGCCTCAAGTTCAGGTAAGTCCTTAGGCTGTATAAGTTCTTCAAGGTTGAATAGCAAGAAGGGTCAATGGGTTTTCCCAATCTTTCTTTGTATGATTTCCAAATGATTTCAACCTTGTGATCATGATTTTGGATAGGATTTCCATCCTCATCATTTATAGTAGTAATGTAGTTTTTCCTGAAATTTTGGGTAGCCATGGCATGAAAAATCAGTATTTTCATCATCCAACTTCACACACCTCATTTTAAATCTGGATTTCCAATAGATTCTTTTCATTTCCAATAACTTGGTGATGTGATTCTTCAGGATATTTCTGAAATTTGCTTCCATAGTGCTTAGGACCCTTTGGTCTTCAATGCCATCAAGCATAGATAATACATAGTTACAAGCAGTAATGTTGGTGTTGAGCTTTCATAAGTTTTGCTCCATTTCTTGAGCCCCATTCTAAGACATTTGAATTTGGCAGCAATGTCTTGAGCAGAATTAGCCATTTGTTGGTTCTTGTTCCAACATTGAATAACTGTCTCATAAAATCCATCAAATTCAAACTAGTAGTTTTCAAATCGATGATGGAAGATTTAGGTATTTCACTGCCAATATGAATGTGTATTGGGACATGGTCGAAGTTACTTTGGTAAGAGGATGGGCCAGGTGTTTGGGAATGTCAAGGTCCGGTCTGCAGTGAAAATCAATCCAACTTTTCCAATAAAGGGAAATCTTGCATACTACTCCAAGTGAAGTTTCTTCCTTTGAGGGGATTTCCACAAGGTCAAGTTGTTGGAGAAGGCTGTTGAACATGAGCATGTTATTTGTATCACCTCCAGTGCGGATCTCATCATGAGGACTTCTTATTAAATTAAAATCACCTACTAGCATCCATGATCCATCTGTGGCATCAATATTGTTCAACCAATCAAAGAAATCAACTCTATCTTCATTACGCGGGGCCCATATATGTTGCTAATATAAAATATGTGACCAGGCAGATTGCATAATAGCTTGACTATAATTTAATAAGAAGATTGGCTGATGATAGAGCCACTGAAAAGGCTGCCATTCCATATAGTAATAAGGCCACCTGAGAGGCCTATTGATGGAGTATAGGCAAATTGGTTAAATCTTCTAGGAGAAAAATTTCTGAGGTAAGCCTGATCAAATGAATCTCTTTTTGTTTCTTGTATGCAAATGATACCACAGTTACTTTCATCAATTCTGGCTCTCAAATCATCCCATCTGGTTTGTGAATTAATCCCTCTGACATTCCAGTTTAAAATATTCCAATTTTTATTCATTGATATGATTTGGAAGTAAGTGACCATAGGGTAATGACTTAATCATACCCACATTATTATGGCATAATTCATAACTGGATGAGCAAAATAATAGCAGGATTTGGCATGCTCTCATGCCACGCTTAAATGCTCATAACTCAATCGACCATTGACAACTTAGCTTGAAATATAAGTAAAACATGATGTTCCACCAACATAAGAAAATATTGGAGTTTAACTCCTTACAGACGAGATGCATAAATAAAGCAAAAGCAATTGTCCAGGACCAAGATAAATAAAAACATGGCATAAGGCCAGATAGGGTCTTGAAACAGCAAGACCAACTGAATTTAGATCTAGGTTTATTCATAATCCACTAAGGCCTTCAGTTTCTCCCCGGAAACCTCCCCAGGAGGCACCCAACATTCCGTGTTTGAGTATAAGAGAAAAAATAAGAAAGTATCTCTCAGTATAAGGATGTATGAAAATTTTAATGAATCCGAATTTTATTTCTATGCATTATCATGTAAGGTGCGTTTTGATAAATAATTTATACAATGTATTTGTCCACATCACAAGAAAGCGTGCTAGCTAGGTGGCTAGCCCGTGCTTGCGATTAGGGTGAGGTGCCTGTTCGAGTAAGTCGACGACATATATTTTTCGTGTCTTTTATTTATTTTTACACCACATAATGTACTAATTTCGACCACTAATATCCAGGTCCCACGGTTCCAAACAAAAATTAGTCCACGTCAGCAAAATATCAGCCAAAGCGGTAATGAGTGACTAAAATTGTCCGGTTTTAAAATTGAGGACTGCAATTTGCTGGTTTTGAAGCTCGGGACCATTTCTATACTTTCAAAATCTTGAGGATGAAAATATACTTATCCCTTAAATAAATGATGCCATGAAAAATAGGAAATGGCGAAAGATACAAGATACATGACATTGCATGATCAGCTAACAAGACACTCGACAAAAACAAGCAAATCGGGAATAAAAGAAAAGATCAAAGCTAAGGTTCTCATCCACTAAGTCACCACACCAATGGAGCAGAGATGAGCGAGTGGAGCAAAGGAGATGGGAGCGGAAGAAGAGTCCGTGTAGATCATACTTGAAGGCCCTCGAACTGTTCACAAACGATCCCTCGAATAGAAGACCGAAAGCACGACCTCTTCACAGTTTACAAGCGTACTGTCTTCACGATCCGGCAGCACTTCGCTGTCTAGAGCTAACCGATGCCGAAGAATTAGAGGGATGAGATTAGAACCACACTGGTCTTCTAATTATGATGATTAGGGAGGATCCAGATCTAGCTCTAATTGAATGAAATAGAACTAAAATTACAGAACTAGAGAACTAGAGGAGGCTCCAAAACTTGTGTCTCCAAAGGCCAAAATCCTCTAGTACATATTAGATTACAGGGAGAGAGAGGTGGCCGACTTGGGAGGGGTTTCCGTCCCCTTGCACCCGCCTAGGGGCTGGTGGAGTCAACTCCACCTCTCCAATTCAGCCTCCACCTTGGGGGCCTCCACTAACGGGCCATAGGGCCCATTAACTCTTCCCTAATAGGCCATTTTATAATTTTCTTTAGTACATTGACTATGAATAAAAGGAAAAGCTATTTTCTGAATGGCGGGATTTTAGTAACCGGTGCAGACAATCCGGATGTCGTTGGATGTGAATCGTGCGGTTGTACTTTCTCCCGTGCAGAGCGTCTCGCGTTCGTCGTCTCCAACGTATCTATAATTTTGATTGTTACATGCTATTACATTATCCATCTTGGAAGTTTTATATGCATTATTATGTTATTTTAAATCTTTTGGGACTAACTTATTAACCTAGTGCCAAGTGCCGATTCTTTTTTTCCTTGTTTTGTCTTTACGAAAATCAATACCAACGGAGTCCAACGAACAAAACTTTTTGATGATTTTCTTGGACCACAAGACACCCAGGAAGCTTTGGGAGGAGGCAAGAAAAACCACGAGGTGGCCACAACCTCACCACGCGCCCTACAAGCTTGTGGGCCCCCGTGGCACTTCAACCCTAATTCTTCTTCTATAAATACCCAAATATTCCCGTAGACCATAGGGCACACTAAAATACTTTTCCGCCGCTGCAAGTTTCGTCCTCGTGATATCCCATCTAGAGACATGTTCGGTTACTCGGGAGGGATTCGATCACGGAGGGCCTCTACATCAACCTTGCTACCCTTCCGATGATGTGTGAGTAGCTTACCACAGACCTCACGGGTCCATAGCTAGTAGCTATATGGCTTCTTCTCTCTCTTTGATCTTCAATACAATGTTCTTGGAGATCTATTCGATGTAATCTTCTTTTGAGGTGCGTTTGTTGAGATCCGATGAATTGTGGATTTATGTTCAGATTATCTATGAATATTATTTGAGTCTTTTCGTACTCTTTTATGCATGATTAAGATAGCTTTGTATTTATCTCCGATCTATTGATTTGGTTTGTGCACTAGATAGATTTTTCTTGCAATGGGAGAGATGCTTTGTAATGGGTTCAATCTTGTGGTGCTTATTTCCAGTGACAAAAGGGGATATGAACGTATTTGTATTGTTGCCACTAAGGATAAAAGGGTGGGATTTATTCATATTGATTGGATATATCCCTCTACATCAGGTCATCTTGCTTAAGGCGTTACTCCGTTCTTGTTAACTTATTACACTAGATGCATGCTGATAGTGATCGATGTGTGTAGTAATAGTAGTAGATGCATGCAGGAGTCGGTCTACTTGTCACGGACATGATGCCTATATTCATGATCATTGCCTTAGATATCGTCATAATTGTGCACTTTTCTATCAATTGCTCAACAGTAATTTGTTTATCCACCGTCAGCGTTCTTTCAAGAGAAGCCTCTAGTAAAAACTATGACCCTCTGGTCTATCTTTTATCATATTATTTTTAGATCTATAAAACCAAAACCCAAAATACATTGCTGCAATTTAGTTACCTTTACTTTATTTTGCACTTTTACTTATCTTTTATACCTACCTCTATCAGATCTCATCCTTGCAATAACCGTGAAGGGATTGACAACTCCTTTATCGCGTTGGGTGCAAGTATTTGTTTGTTTGTGTAGGTGCAACCATTGATGACTTGTGTGTTTCTCTTACTGGATTGATACCTTGGTTTTTAACTGAGGGGAATACTTATCTCTACTTTGCTGCATAACCCTTTCCTCTTCAAGGAAAACCAGCAAAGCTGAAGAAGTAGCACGATACACTTCTATCGAGCACGATCGACTCCTCCGGCGGATTTCCTTTTTCTCGTCGTCGGCAATCCACTTCTATTGGGCACGATCCGCTCCTCTCAGATTGTATGAAATATAGCATCAAAATAAGACAAAAATTTAAGAAATAGTGACACAAATTGGACGTATCACGGGCACCTTTTTCGCCACCTGGCATTGTTGTTTTTGGCCCACGGAAAATTTGGAAGAGCTTAGGAGTGGCGGGTGGTAATTTACACTGCAGTGGTGTGCACACACTAGTGGCAGGTGAATAATTTTATCCGCCACTGGATTTTTTCCAAGTAGCTATGGCGGTTCCTGGCCATGCCCACCACTAATATGAGGCCACCTATAAGCTTTTTTTCCCAATAATGGCAATCTAGATCTAATCTCATCCACCTTCGATGATCTTGGGTTTTGATTTCTCAGGAAGAAATTTTGTTTTTTACTATGTTTCCCAACATGAAGGTGAAAATAGAATAATAACGTCTTTATTGTGGCTTCTAAGGCATATTTCTAACACATATTTCTATAATTTCCAGTGAGATGGATGATTATTTTTTTTGACATGCATACAACGCTAGCACAACGACACGTCGCCCTGGAAGGACCATGGTCCTCCTTCCATACTCCCAATCCGCTAGGCAGACGAATTGCATTAAATGAAGGTTGTTGTCTAGCGGGTGAATCTTGACGTCCAGTGCAAGATCCCCGATCACATATTCCTGTAAAACCAATACTTGTAAGGCTTGTCTATGTGTACCCGTGCTATTGCCATCCAGCGGGTTGCCGTTGGCGGTGACATCTCCTCTTACTAAAAAAACTCCATTATCAAGATCCTTCTCGTGTAACCCGATTCTTTCATCAGGACCTGCACCTCGCATAAGTCAGTCCCTGACCCTGACGCTCGATGGTCCATGATCAAACTGGAAACCTTAAGCCGGAGTAGAAGACAAACTATGCACCAACCCTGGTTCTCTTGAAACCTTCCAAACAGTTAAGCCAAGATAGGACAGAGAGATCCATGATTGCTCCTGAATCGGTCCTAGGCTTCATCGTCGGGATATTGTGGGAGCAGGGAAGAATTTATCAATGTCGGTGTATCGCCGTGGAGATGAATAGAAACCCTAGCTAGAGGAAAAGTCGATATCGTTTTTTGTAACAATTAGAGGAATATTCTTTATATGTTTATTTTTAGACAAAAAGTATAAATATATTATATATATATACACACACACACATACCTTTTTTTAGCAAAAAGTAAGTATTTTTTTAGTCTACAAACAAAAAGTATATATACATGCTGAAATCACTAATTAAGGAGTACTCATTGCAAAAATCACTCCCACCTTCCAGGTTGCAACAAGTGGCGTGTTGCATGCCACTTGTCACAACCTGGGAGTTTCCTTTTCAGTAGATCCATTTATTTAAAAAGTTATATCTCTTAAACCGTGCGTCCAAATCTCGAACCGTTTTCATCATTGAAATCCTCGCGCGAGATCTTCAAAATTAGATCCCATGTTTATAGGTTTTATGAACTTTTGTTTCATAAAAAAACCCAGACGAAAAATCCAAACCGGGAGCATGGGTTTTCTCCCTTTCGGAAAGAGAGCGCCGTCTCCAAATCACAACCGTACCTCTCGCGAAAGCAAAATCGTGCCTTTCACGGAAGAAGAAAAAAGAGAAAACACGTTTTTGTTTCCGAGGAGTACGGCCTTGCCTCTCTCGAAAGCACAACCCGCCTCGCGGAAGCAAAACCGTGCCTCTCGCGAAAGAAAAAACAGAAAATATATTTTTCCGTTTAGAGGACGGCCGTGCCTCTCGGAAAGCACAATCGTGCCTCTCGTGGAAGCAAAACCGTGCCTCTCTGGAAGGATTTTTTTAAAAAATCGTTTTTCGTTACGAGAGCACGGCCGTCTCTCGAAAGCACAACCGTGCCTCTGAGAAGCAAAATCGTTCCTCTGCAAAAGAAAAAAAGCAGAAAACATGTTTTTTTCGTTCTTGAAAGCACGGCCGTGACTCTCGCGAAAGCAGAACTGTGCCTCTTGCGGAAGCAAAACTGTGACTCTCGCGAAAGAAAAAAAAGTGTTTTTTTGCAAAAAAAAAAAATTGAAATTCTTTTTGGTCCAAATGTTAAGGAAGACCGGTGTAAAACCGAAACGTCGAAAAAACCCGGGAAAACAGTTTAAAAAGCCAAAAACGCATGTGAAAAAATAATAAAAAATCGGAGGAAGCGTCCAGAGCGCGACACGTGGCGGGTGGCTGAGAGCGCGCCAAGTGGCGTTGATCGTTGTGAGGCCCCCAAAGGAGTGCCCATCAACTAGTTGCCCTGTTTATGTGCACTTATAGATGATAAAATAAATTGGGCGTGCATATGGATATCGGATAGTGGGCTGGGAGAGGCATCATGGGATTGTTTTGGGTGGCCTGTGATGCCCATCCAGACGACTATTCGGTTATTGCTTTTTTTTTATCAAAGCTGGCCGTTTGCCTCAGAAAATAAAATCAAAGCTGGCTGTTCTCCGTTCCGTCTCCGATCCAAATTCGGCGCCGTCCGCTTCAAAAATACGTTTTTTCGTTTCGAGAGGCATGGCCATGCCTCTCGCAAGCCTAACCGTGCCTCTCGTAGAAGCAAAATCGTTCCTCTCGCAAAAGAAAAAAGCAGAAAACATGTTTTTTTCGTTCTTGAGAGCACGGCCGTGACTCGAAAGCAGAACTGTGCCTCTCGCGGAAGCAAAACTGTGACTCTGCGAAAGAAAAAAATGTGTTTTTTGCGAAAAAATTTTGAAAGTCTTTTTGGTCCAAGCGTTAAGGAAGACCGTGTAAAACCGAAGCGTCGAAAAACCGGAAAACAGTTTAAAAAGACAAAACGCATGTGAAAAATAATAAAAATCCGAAGGGGCGTCCGAGGCGCGACCGTGGAGGGTGGTGAGAGCGCCAAATGGCGCTGATCGTTGTGAGGCCTCCAAAGGGCGCTCATCAACTAGTTGCTCTGTTTATGTGCACTTAGATGATAAAATAAATTGGGCGTGCATATGGATATCGGATAGTGGGCTGGGAGAGGCATCATGGGATTGTTTTGGGTTAAGAAAATGGGCCTGTGATGCCCATCCAGACGATTATTCGGTTATTGATTTATTTATTTTTTGATCAAAGCTGGCCGTTTGCCTCAGAAAATAAAATCAAAGCTGGCTGTACTCCGTGCCGTCTCCGATCCAAATTCCCCGCGCCGTCCGGCTTCAGATCGATCGATCGCTGCGATCGCCGCCATCTCGTTCATCGCCGAGCTTCAGGTCTGCTGCCCTCTTCTTCCTTCTAATCTTGAAAGAGAGACATGCATCCGGGAGGCGCGCATCTCAATTCTCAACCCTAAACGAACTGCCTCTACCACTCAGCAGCAGCAGCCCGGGTACACGAGATGGAGAAAAGGAGGAAGAAGGAGGAGGGGAGGAGGAGCAGGCGATAGAGGGCCTCCCAACGACCTCCTTGAGAGATCCTGTCACGGGTGCCGTACCAGTCTCTGTGCCGCTCAAAGTGCGTGTCGCGGAGTGGCTCGCACTGTGTTCGATCCGCTGTCCGTAGGAGATCGCCGCAGACGCTCTCCGGTTTCTTTGGCCTCTCCACAGCGGCAGCAACCGTTTGTCAACCTTTCCGGGAAAGGCGGCCGCTGGTCGACCCTTCTCTCCCTTTCTGAATGGCTTCGAGGCGTCAAGCTCTTAAACTGCTCTTGGCGGCATCCTTCTCTGCCACGGCATGCGGCGGACGGTGCACAATACATTGTGTGCAACCCTGCGACCGAGGAGATCTGGGCCGTGCTGCCCATGCCTGATACCCATGAGACACCACGTCCATGGGGTTACAGCACCATCTGCTTGTGTTTTGAACCGATTGTCCCCTCTCGCTTTGCGGTGTTTGTCATCATTGATAATGGTCGCGACATTACCATCATGGAGGTCTACTCGTCGGATACGGAGAATGGACTTCCATGTGGACCATGTCGAGCCCATGGGGTCACAAAACTGTGTTGTATTGCTTGGAACCAGAATACTTTTTCTTAAATAGCACTCTGCATTCCAGTGCCTATGATTCTCGTGTGGAGACATTTGACTCGGAGGGAAATTCAATAAACATGATAGTTGCAGTGGACACAAGCGGGGATACTTGGAGGACAACTCGACAGCCGACCAACGCTAAACTTAATGTCTTTGGGCACTCTCAAGGACGATTACATGGAATGGATATAGACAATCGTAATGGTTGCGGATATCAGTTTGGGTTCTCGAGGACTATGCTAGTGGACAGTGGACCTTAAAGCACACTGCCGTGTTCTGAGTTGGTAGGAAAGCCTTGTCGTGAGTGCGATGAGTACTATGTTGGGGCTGGACAGCAACAATGAGCTGCACAAATTCACCGGCACGGCAAATATGCACACTACACAGCCCCCTCTACTTGTGATGAACTTTGAGGACAGCTTCAACCAACAAGTAAGCAGCGGAATAACACAAACAACATGCACAAGTGACACAGGATTTAACGTGGAAAAACCTCCTCAACGAGGAGTAAAAACCACGACTGTGGACCGACCGGTCCACACAACTTCACTATGAGAATGATGAGTACAAAGTCTTCTCTAGAACCTCTAGAGATTTACAACACACTCTCCACGTTGCCAACCGCAACAGCAACAACAACCACAAGAGGCAAGATTTCAGCAAAGCAGAGTTTACACAGCTTCTGTACCCTCCAGTGTTTTGCAAACTGCTCTTAAACCGCTGAACCAAACAGCACCAAATTTGGCAGACAAGTAGACACACGAGTTCCTGAGATCCCCTCCAAAATTCAGCTCAATCAGACATCGTTTGCCTACCCAAACTGTTCGTCTCCCAAAACTACTCTGTTCTGAAACTGCAGCAGTCAGAGCTGACAAAACCACTCTCAAATCTGATGCTCCACTGACCCAATCCTCAAACCAGCTAACCAGATCAAAGTACTCAAAGTAAGGAACGAGCTCACCAAGTTTGGGGTCGATCCAAGCACGTTTGAGCCTCCAATCACCAGCTTGAACACTGTCTAGTCAGATGCAGCAAATCTGGACAGAACCTCTGCTTCTTCTTCTTCCTCTCTCTCAGGTTGTGTTTTCTCTTGTGCTCTCCCTCTCACTCTCACGAATGGCAGCCACCACCAGCAAGGGGTGGAGTGGCTAGGGTTTTCTTCTTGCTTCACTTCCCTTGGAAGCGCTCTCAACCGTTGGATGCAGTGAAGATCAACGGCTGACATGTGTTGGACTTATGGGCTGATGTTGGGCTGCCAACACACCTCCATGTGGAGGGACTTAGCCCAACAAACTCCCCCTCCCGACATCATGGAGGGTCTCACTGCCTTCCGCAGCCATGCCAGCGAGCGGCGGCATACTTCAAGCTTCTTCCTTGTCACCACTTTAGTCAACATATCAGCCCCATTGTCATCGGTGTGAACTTTCTCAAGTTGCATTTTCTTGGAATACAACACATCTCGAATCCAATGATAACGGACTTCTATATGCTTAGACCTTGAATGAAAGCATGCATTCTTACTCAAGTGGATAGCACTTTGGTTGTCACAAAACAACACATACTTGTCTTGCTTAAAACCAAGCTCACAAGCCAACCGTTTCAGCCATAATAGCTCTTTGCTCGCCTCTGTTACAGCAATGAATTCAGCTTCAGTTGTATTCAATGCCACACACTCTGCAGCCTGCTTTGCCATGACACGCTCCCCTGCATAGGTAACCAAGTAACCTGAAGTAGACTTCCTTCTGTCAACATCTCCAGCCATGTCAGAATCTGAAAAAGCAATCAGCTTTGCCTCACCGTCACCGAAGCAAAGTTTCAGATTTGTGCTGCCCCGAAGATATCTCAAAATCCACTTCACGGCTTCCCAATGAGGTCTTCCTGGATTGAACATAAATCTGCTCACAGTACTAACCGCATGAGCAATGTCAGGCCTTACACACACCATAGCATACATCAAACTTCGTCTCGCTCAATTCTCATTCGAGAATGTTCTTTGCTGGACCTAAGTCTTTCATAGCAAAACATTTGCTCAACTCCTTCTTCAACTTAGCAATCCTAGAGACATTCTTGCCAACAATCGGATATCATCAACATAGAGCAATAATATGATGAAATCATCACGAGAACCTCTGAATAAACACACAATGGTGCGAGCTACACTTCTTGTAGCCTTGCTCCCCATGACAGTTTCAAACTTCATGTACCATTGTCTTGGTGCTTGTTTCAGGCCATAGAGACTTTTCTTCACTTGCACACATAGTCTTCTTTGCCTTTCACAAGAAACCCCTCGGGTTGCTCCATGTATATTTCTTCCTCCAACTCACCATGAAGGAATGCAGTCTTCACATCCATTTGCTCAACCTCCAAGTTGAGACTTGCTGCCGTGCCAAGGATTACTCTTATGGATGTCATCTTCTGGCGGAGAAAAGATCTCATCATAGTCAATGCCTTTTCTCTGGCGAATCCTTTACAACTAGCTTTGGCCTTGTACCTTGGATGTGATGTGTGCTCTTCTTGCTTGATTCTGTAGACCCACTTGTTCTTCAAAATTTTCTTGCCCTTGGGCAACTTCACCAACTCATAAGTATGATTCTTATGCAAGGAATCCATCTCTTCTTGCATAGCATTTTCCACTCCTTCTTGTGCTCATCTTCCATTGCATCGCAAAGCATTCAGTTCGAACCGTCGGATAATAACACCACGTATTGATCGAGGGATACTGCTGGAAGGAATTCGACCCTATTGTATCTTACGAGTGGAGCGGTGGTGGACTTTCGGTGCTGGTGCTTCCTGCGATCCGGATCATCAACTTGACATCCTACTCTTGTTGCTGCTCTTGGGGAGCATCTTCACTGCACCACCATGTACATCATCTTGTACATCTTCGCATCTGCTTCAACTTGCAGGAGGCTGGAGCTGCGAGGCTGGGTCGAGAATCAATCATGTCTTCTTTGTTCTTTGAGGAGGAACCTGCCTTGTCTTCACAATATCCTCAATTGTTTGGTCTTCAACAAACACAACATCACGGCTTCTCACAACTTTTCTTTCTATAGGGTCAAACAGCTTGTAGCCAAACTCATCACCACCATAACCAAGAAAGATTGTCGCGTCTTCGAATCAAGCTTTGACCTTTCATCTTGAGGAATATGAACAAAGGCCTTGCACCCAAAAACCTTTAGGTGGTCATATGAGACGTCCTTGTCACACCAAACCCTGTTAGGAACATCTCCCTGCAAAGGATAACTTGGTGAGAGATTAATAAGATAAACTGCAGTCATCAAAGCCTCACCCCAAAAGTGTTTGCGTAGCTTTGCACTTGACAACAAGCATCTAACTCTCTCCACAATTGTCCTGTTCATCCTCTCAGCAAGACCATTCAGTTGTGGTGTCTTGAGGAGTAAATTGATGTCTAATACCTTGCTGCTTGTAATATGCAACAAATGGCCCAATGTACTCTCCTCCATTATCGGTCTTGAATGCACTTGATCTTCTTCTCGATTTCTCTCTCAACGAGGCTTGGAATTGCTTGAATACACCTAGTACTTGATCTTTGGTCCTCAAGGTGAAGGCCCAAACTTTCCTGGAAAAGTCATCAATAAAAGTCACAAAGTACTTAGCACCACCAAGAGATCTTACCGACATTTTACAAACATCGGAATGTATCAAGTCCAGCTTCTCGGGCTTCTTGTGAGGAGGTAGAGTCTTGAAGGCAACTCTGTGTTGCTTCCACCTAGACAATCTGAACATTTCTTGATGTGAACTCCTTTCACACCCTTGACAATTTTTTCTTCATTAGCACTGCCATCCCTTCTCACTCATGTGCCCAAGTCTCTTGTGCCATAAAGCGCAATGATCATCCTTCTCTAGTGCATTGTGAGAAGCACTAAAGAGCTTAGCATGAACATGATACAAAAGCTGAGACCATTTTACCTCTTGCAACAATCATGTTGCCTTTGGTGAGCTTATCTTGCCCTTTTCAAAACTACTCAAGTAATCATCTCCATCAAGCAAACCAAGCTGAAATAATGTTGAGGCAAGTGTCTCAACATGCCTCCTGAATTGAGGACTAACCTTGTACCATTTGCGGTCTCCAAATGCACATCTCCTTTTCAATGATGGCTGCTCTATCATTGTTCCCCATCTTCACAACACCAAAATCACGATATATAGTTAGTGAAGAGCTCTCTGCGAGATGTAGCATGAATGGTAGCACCGCTGTCCGTATCCAAATCATCTCGTCACCATCCACAAGGTTGCGGTTTCATCGAAACAACAGTGATCCTCTCCTCAATAGTGGAACCAAATCTGCCCTCATTTTCTTCATGCATAACAAGCATGATGTCCTCTTCTCTTCGATAACTTCGGTTGCCCTCTGTGTCACTATCACTTCAACTTGCTTGATCTTGTTTCTTCTTTTCTTTTGTCTTTCTTCCACTTGTCACATTGCCATTAATGTGGCCCTTCGATAGCGATGATGACACTCATAATCAGCATACTTACTTTTGATTTGCTCCTACCTCTTTCGCCCTTTTACGGACCTCTGCTCTTGCTTCTCCCCACAGACTGGTGACTAGCACCTCTGAATGTGAGGAAGAAGTGGCTTGACCACCTTCTGGACTCTTCATTTAGTACCCTGGTTTTCACAAGATTCCAAGTGACAACTCCATTAGGTCTTTGAATTGCAAACCGTGACCTTAAAGGTCTCCCATTTGTCCGTAATGAGCCTAGTAGCAGCAAAGCTCTCACTTCATCTTCAAATGTTATTCCCATTGAAGAAAGCTGATTTATAATGCCTTGGAATGTGTTCACATGATCTGCAATTAGAGTGCCCTCTTTGTACCTCAAGCACATCAATTGTTTGATCAAGAACATCTTGTTTGTACCTTCTTTTCGAGCAAACAACTCTTCCAATTTCTGCCATAAGGTGCGTGCATGTGTCTCATCAATGATATGATTCAAAACATTGTCATCGACCCATTGCGAATGAACCCACAAGCTTGGCGATGAAGTACCTTCCATTGACCTTCCTCAATGCCCTCCGGCATCTCGGTGGAGAACAACGGCTTCGGTATTCTTTCACATACAACAAGTCCTCCATCTTGCCCTTCCATGCTTGATAATTTGTATCATTCAAAGATATCATCCTGCTTGGTATTCACTTCCATCTTTCACCACAAGAAACTCAGCAATTTGCACAAGCAAACCGGCTCGATACCACTTTGTTGAAATTGGACAACAACAATCGCTGCACAAATTCACCGCACGGCAAATATGCACACTACACAGTCCCTCTACTTGTGATGAACTTTGAGGACAACTTCAACCAACAAGTAAGTAGCGGAATAACACAAACAACATGCACAAGTGACACGAGTTTAGCGTGGAAAAACCTCCTCAACTTGAGGAGTAAAAACCACAGTGTGGACCGATGGTCCACAAACTTCACTATGAGAATGATGAGTACAAAGTCTTCTCTAGAACCTCTAGAGATTTACAACACACTCTCACGTTGCCAACCGGCAGCAGCAACAACAACCACAAGAGGCAAGATTTCAGCAAAGCGAGTTTACACAACCACATGCCCTCCGGTGTTTTGCAGACTGCTCTTAAACCGCTGAACCAAACAGCACCAAATTTGGCGGACAAGTAGACACACGAGTTCACGAGATCCCTCAAAATTCAGCTCAATCGGACATCGTTTGCCTACCCAAACTGTTCGTCTCCCGAAACTACTCTATTCTGAAACTGCAGCGATCGGTGACAAAACCACTCTCAAATCTGATGCTCCATGACCCAATCCTCAAACCAGCTAACCATATCGAAGTACTCAAAGTAAGGAGCAGGCTCACCAAGTTTGGGGTCGATTCAAGCACGTTTGAGCCTCCAATCACCAGCTTGAACCTTTGTCTAGTCGTCTGACAAATCTGGACCAGAACCTTTGCTTCTTCTTCTTCCTCTCTCTCGGGTTGTGTTTTCTCTTGTGTGCTCTCTCTCTCACTCTCACGAATGGCAGCCACCACCAGCAAGGGGTGTAGTGGCTAGGGTTTTCTTCTTGCTTCACTTCCTTGGAAGCGCTCTCAACCGTTGGATCGGCCGAAGATCAGCAGGTGACATGTGTTGGACTTATGGGCTGATGTTGGGCTGCCAACACACCTCCATGTGGAGGACTTAGCCCAACAGTCTCGCTCAATTCTCATTCCGAGAATGTTCTTTGCTGGACCTAAGTCTTTCATAGCAAAACATTTGCTCAACTCCTTCTTCAACTTAGCAATCCTAGAGACATTCTTGCCAACAATCAGGATATCATCAACATAGAGCAATAATATGATGAAATCATCACCTGAGAACCTCTGAATAAACACACAATGGTCTGAGCTACACTTCTTGTAGCCTTGCTCCCCATGACAGCTTTCAAACTTCATGTACCATTGTCTTGGTGCTTGTTTCAGCCATAGAGACTTTTCTTCAGCTTGCACACATAGTCTTTTGCCTTTCACAAGAAACCCCTCAGTTGCTCCATGTATATTTCTTCCTCCAACTCACCATGAAGGAATGCAGTCTTCACATCCATTTGCTCAACCTCCAAGTTGAGACTTGCTGCCGTGCCAAGGATTACTCTTATGGATGTCATCTTCACAACCGGAGAAAAGATCTCATCATAGTCAATGCCTTTTCTCCGGCGAATCCTTTTACAACTAGCCTGGCCTTGTACCTTGGATGTGATGTGTGCTCTTCTTGCTTGATTCTCAGACCCACTTGTTCTTCAAAATTTTCTTGCCCTTGGGCAACTTCACCAACTCATAAGTATGATTCTTATGCAAGGAATCCATCTCTTCTTGCATAGCATTTTTCCACTCCTTCTTGTGCTCATCTTCCATTGCATCTCAAAGCATTCAGGTTCTGAACCGCCGATAATAACACCACGTATTGATCTCGAGGGATACCCGCTGGAAGGAATTCGACCCTATTGTATCTTCCGAGTGGAGCAATTGGTGGACTTTTCGGTGCTGGTGCTTCCTGCTGATCCGGATCATCAACTTCAGATCCTACTCTTGTTGCTGCTGCTGGGAGCATCTTCACCGCACCACCATGTACATCATCTTGTACATCTTCGTGATCTGCTTCAACTTGCACAGAGCCGGAGCTGCAGGAACTGGGTCAATCAATCATGTCTTGTCTGTCTTTCGAGGAGGAACCCGCCTTTGTCTTCACAATATCCTCAATTGTTTGGTCTTCAACAAACACAACATCACGGCTTCTCACAACTTTTCTTTCTATAGGGTCAAACAGCTTGTAGCCAAACTCATCACCACCATAACCAAGAAAGATTGTCGCCTTCAATCAAGCTTTGACCTTTCATCTTGAGGAATATGAACAAAGGCCTTGCACCCAAAAACCTTTAGGTGGTCATATGAGACGTCCTTGTCACACCAAACCTGTTAGGAACATCTCCTCAAAGGATAACTTGGTGAGAGATTAATAAGATAAACTGCAGTCATCAAAGCCTCACCCCAAAAGTGTTTATGTAGCTTTGCACTTGACAACAAGCATCTAACTCTCCACAATTGTCCTGTTCATCCTCTCAAGAAGACCATTCAACAGTGGTGTCTTCGAGGGAGTAAATTGATGTCTAATACCTTGCTGCTTGTAATATGCAACAAATGGCCCAATGTACTCTCCTCCATTATCGCTAATGCACTTGATCTTCTTCTCGCTTTCTCTCAACCGAGGCTTGGAATTGCTTGAATACACCTAGTACTTGATCTTTGGTCCTCAAGGTGAAGGCCCAAACTTTCCTGGAAAAGTCATCAATAAAAGTCACAAAGTACTTAGCACCACCAAGAGATCTTACCGACATTTTACAAACATCGGAATGTATCAAGTCCAGCTTCTCAGGCTTCTTGTGAGGAGGTAGAGTCTTGAAGGCAACTCTGTGTTGCTTCCCTGCTAGACAATCTGAACATTTCTTGATGTGAACTCCTTTCACACCCTTCAACAATTTTTTCTTCATTAGCACTGCCATCCCCTTCTCACTCATGTGCCCAAGTCTCTTGTGCCATAAAGCGCAATGATCATCCTTCTCTAGTGCATTGACAGAAGCACTAAAGAGCTTGGCATGAACATGATACAAAACTGAGACCATTTTACCTCTTGCAACAATCATGTTGCCTTTGGTGAGCTTGTACTGCCCTTTTTCAAAACTACTCAAGTAATCATCTCCATCAAGCAAACCAACTGAAATAATGTTGAGACGAAGTGTCTCAACATGCCTCACAGATTTGAGGACTAACCTTGTACCATTTGCGGTCTCCAAATGCACATCTCCTTTTCCAATGATGGCTGCTCTATCATTGTTCCCCATCTTCACAACACCAAAATCACCTGATATATAGTTAGTGAAGAGCTCTCTGCGAGATGTAGCATGAATGGTAGCACCGCTGTCCAGTATCCAAATCATCTCGTCACCATCCACAAGGTTGACGGTTTCATCGAAACAAAGTGATCCTCTCCTCAATAGTGGAACCAAATCTGCCCTCATTTTCTTCATGCATAACAAGCATGATGTCCTCTTCATCACTTGCAAAGAACTCGGTTGCCCTCTCGTGTCACTATCACCGTCAACTTGCTTTCGATCTTGTTTCTTCTTTTCTTTTTGTCTTTCTTCCACTTGTCACATTGCCACTTAATGTGGCCCTTC
Organism: Aegilops speltoides; assembly: GCA_021437245.1. NCBI lineage: Eukaryota > Viridiplantae > Streptophyta > Magnoliopsida > Poales > Poaceae > Aegilops > Aegilops speltoides. The sequence goes on along the minus strand of JAHHZJ010005682.1, from coordinate 2,210 downwards.
GATGGCAAGTGATGACACTCATAATCAGCATACTTACTTTTGATTTGCTCCTACCTCTTTCTCCCTTTACTGGACCTCTGCTCTTGCTTCTCCCCGGACTGAGTGACTAGCACCTCTGAATGTGAGGAAGAAGTGGCTTCACCACCTTTCTCGACTCTTCATTTAGTACCGGTTTTCACAAGATTCCAAGTGACAACTCCATTAGGTGCTGAATTGCAAACCGTGACCTTAAAGGTCTCCCACTGTCCGTAATGAGCCTAGTAGCAGCAAAGCTCTCACTTCATCTTCAAATGTTATTCCCATTGAAGAAAGCTGATTTATAATGCCTTGGAATGTGTTCACATGATCTCGCAATTAGAGTGCCCTCTTTGTACCTCAAGCACATCAATTGTTTGATCAAGAACATCTTGTTTGTACCTTCTTTTCGGGCAAACAACTCTTCCAATTTCTGCCATAAGGTGCGTGCATGTGTCTCATCAATGATATGATTCAAAACATTGTCATCGACCCATTGCCGAATGAACCCACAAGCTTGGCGATGAAGTACCTTCCATTGACCTTCCTCAATGCCCTCCGGCATCTCAGTGGAGAACACTGGCTTCCAGTATTCTTTCACATACAACAAGTCCTCCATCTTGCCCTTCCATGCTTGATAATTTGTATCATTCAAAGATATCATCCTGCTGGTATTCACTTCCATCTTTCACCACAAGAAACTCAGCAATTTGCACAAGCAAACCTGGCTCTGATACCACTTTGTTGGGGCTGGACAACAACAATGCGCTGCACAAATTCACCGGCACGGCAAATATGCACACTACACAGTCCCCTCTACTTGTGATGAACTTTGAGGACAACTTCAACCAACAAGTAAGTAGCGGAATAACACAAACAACATGCACAAGTGACACAGATTTAACGTGGAAAACCTCCTCAACTTGAGGAGTAAAATCACGGCTGTGGACCGATCGTCCACACAACTTCACTATGAGAATGATGAGTACAAAGTCTTCTCTAGAACCTCTAGAGAGATTTACAACACACTCTCCACGTTGCCAACCGCAACAAAGAACAACAACCACAAGAGGCAAGATTTCAAAGAAAGCGAGTTTACACAGCTTCAGACCTCCAGTGTTTTGCAGACTGCTTTAAACCGCTGAACCAAACAGCACCAAATTTGGCACACAGTAGACACACGAGTTCCTGAGATCCCTCCAAAATTCAGCTCAATCGGACATCGTTTGCCTACCCAAACTGTTCGCTCCGAAACTACTCTATTCTGAAACTGCAGCAGTCGAGCTGACAAAACCACTCTCAAATCTGATGCTCCACCGACCCAATCCTCAAACCAGCTAACCATATCAAGTACTCAAAGTAAGGAACGAGCTCACCAAGTTTGGGGTCGATTCAAGCACGTTTGAGCCTCCAATCACCAGCTTGAACACCGTCTAGTCGATGCAAAGAACTGACAGAACCTTTGCTTCTTCTTCTTCCTCTCTCGGGTTGTGTTTTCTTGTGTGCTCTCTCTCTCACTCACGAATGGCAGCCACCACCAGCAAGGGGTGTAGTGGCTAGGTTTTCTTCTTGCTTCACTTCCTTGAAGCGCTCAACCGTTGGATGCAAATAAGATCAACGGGTGACATGTGTTGGACTTATGGGCTGATGTTGGGCTGCCAACACACCTCCATGTGGAGGACTTAGCCCAACATACTTACATTCCCTGCTTTGTGGAATGGCCGCCATCAGATGCTCATTGAATTTGTGAGCAACTTCACATTTGCTATGTTGGCATGGCTCCTTCACGAAAATCGGCTGTTGGGTATGGTCGAGATCTTCTAGTTTTGTGCATGGCTTGAACAAGTGCTACATCTACTCGAGTTTAGTTTTTCTTATCGATTCGTCCAGGATCATTTGTTTTGTGGCTTTAAACATTGTTTTGTTGGCAAGTCCGTGAGAACTTGCAAGCTACCCTTCAGTAGGTTGTGTCTAGTAAAATGAACGAGTCAAGTCCATTTATTTATAGTAAGCTAAGTACCTTTGGTGTGTAACTTGTTATCCCAACAAAGTTAAATATTGATGGTGCCTTGTTTTTGATGCACTCTGAAGTGTTATTATCTCATTTGTTATTTGAAAGGGTTATCTCTTTTTGCAGTAATATAATTATATGTTAGGGCTAGCTTCTCTAGTTGTTGTATCTTGTACATGCCTGG
>JAHHZJ010005680.1:0-23530 GCA_021437245.1 Aegilops speltoides | reverse complement strand
ACCCCAGCCAGCTCACATAATGGAGGGATTAAAGTACATTGCCGTGGGGTTATCGTAACGCCTCATAAGGAGCTTTAACTATCATTAAGTCTATTCAATAATAAATCGCTAATCATGGAGTGCCTTTCTCGACCTTCGGTGGTCGAAAGTGCCTCTTCATGGTCGAAAGTGGGTCTTCCATGGTCGAGTCCTTCCACCCGGTCGAGTGAATTCTCTTTGGTCGATCGAAGATGATCTCTTCCGTGAGTACCCTTGGTAGGACGCTTAGGTCGGCCTAATGACCCTACCCTAGGTACATGAACTATCACCCCTTCTCCTAGTCCTAGTAGGACTAGGAAGGGGAGGCGCTACCACCCAGGGCTGGCCCCTTCTCCTTTCCACTAAGGCCCATCGAGGCCCATTTACCTCCCGGGGTTCCGTAACCTCCCTAAGACGTAATTCCTGCTACCGAACCATTCCGAACTTCAAACATAGGCTTCCAATATATCAATCTTTATGTCTCGACCATTTCGAGACTCCTCGTCATGTCCGTGATCACATCCGGACCAACTCCTTCGTACATCAAAATACATAAACTCATAATAACCGCCATCAAACCTTGCGCATGGACCCCACGGTTCGAGAACAATGTAGACATGACCTAGAACTATTCACGGTCAATAACCAACAGCGGACCTGATGCCCATATTGGTTCCTACATATTCTACGAAGATCTTTATCGGTCAGACCGCATAACAACATACGTTGTTCCTTTGTCATCGGTATGTTACTTGCCCGAGATTTGATCGCCGGTATCCAATACCTAGTTCAATCTCGTACCGCAAGTCTCTTTACTCGCTCTGAATACATCATCTCACAACTAACTCATTAGTTGTAGTGCTTGCAAGGCTTCAGGATGTGCATTACCGAGAGGGCCCAGAGATACCTCTCCGACAATCGGAGTGACAAAACCTAATCTCAAATACGCCAACCCAACATCCGCCTTTGGAGACACCTCGTAGTACTCCTTTATAATCACCCGCCATACGCTAGACGCTTGGTAGCACCCAAAGTGTTCCTCCGTAAACGGAGTTGCATAATCTCATAGTTACAGAACATGTATATGTCATGGATAAAAGCAAGAGCAACATACTAAACGATCGTGGTGCTAAGCTAAGGAATGGGTCACGCCAATCGATCATTCTACTAATGATGTGACCTTGTTAATCAAATAACAACTCCTTGTTCATGGTCAGAAACATAACCATCTTTGATTAACAAGCTAGTCTAGTAGAGGCATACTAGTGACATATTGTTTTGTCTATGCATTCACACATGTATCATGTTTCCTGCTAATACAATTCTAGCATGAATGATAAACATTTATCATGAAATAAGGAAATAAATAATAACTTTATTATTGCCTCTAGGGCATATTTCCTTCAAAGAACATACTAGGAGGAATCATGGCAAGCATGTCATGAATGCAAATAGTGGGCATATATAATGCACATGACATATCACAATCATGAAAACGAGATATGAGGAAAGTAGGCTCATGGTGTTGGCAAGAAGTCCTATGTAAATAGCAATGTAACATCATGACTCTCCCAACACAAGAATCAATAATAGCATGAGGCACATGATAAACATGGCAAAAGCAACAACAAACTCCACCAAGCATGCAAATACACATAGGAATATCATAATGGTGAATCATATGTAAGTGCAAGCAATGGTCACAATTGCATGGCAAAGGCATGGAAGGAGGCATAGCAGGTAAAGTGAACATGAGAAAATATGCGAACGTAATAAGTGATATATATTCCAAGCCTTGTGAGAGCCAAGTAAAAGAGAAGCACGAGTCCTTGCATGAAGGGAACGCTGGTAAGGATAATCCACGGAATCCTGGAATCGCCATTGCCGCAAGAGCTCGCAAGAACTCGTGGGATTGAGACGCTGATGAGTATACGTGAGTACCTACACACAACAAAGACAAAGGTAAAATGTGTGTGTGGTATATGTACACATCATCCCTTATGATGCGACGCGTAGTGTTGGTTTGCACATAATAGCCAATGCTCAAATAAATGAGATGCATGATATAGAAACATGTCATCCATCATGAGAGGTTTGTTATTATGTATAGCATAATGGAGGCTCAAATTGTGGAATGCATCATTAGGATATCTAGAGCATTGTTATGAACGTTATGCATATGATGCAAACAATTATGGGAAATCTCACCCATAGCATATGACAAGTTCAATGGGTTGTCAAACATGATGTGACCGCTAGAATTTTCACAAGATATCCTAAGGAGCATGGTATCACAACTAGGCAAATCAACATGCTCATCACCACATTCATCATAAATAGGTGGCATATCTAAGCATGTAGAAGACATAGTATGTGGTGAATCCATAAGGTGATCATCATCATGTGAGCAATCAATGTCAAGCGAGTCCACTAGTGGGACAAGAGAAGCACCATCACCTATGTTACCTTTTAAGTGTCGCCATGTGTTGTAGGTGAAGTGTCAAGATCCACTCTGTTATCTTCATCTTGATGGAACCATGGGGGTGCATCATGATCCACCATGGCCATCGCCTTCTCCATTGGAGGGATGGACTCGCCGATGATAGGCATGTCGTCAAGTAGGAGACCTATCACGAGAGAAGAAAACACACTGAGTAGAGGTTAGGTCGTGAGAAATCATAGTGGCCTCATGTGCCCTCTCAACTACCTCACTCACTAAGTGTTGTGGCTCACTCACTCCCTCTTGGATGCTCTCACTGTATGGTTGGTGGAGTCACCAAATGGCTCTCAACCTCACATAGGTGTGTGGCATGCCTCATGTGTGGGGCTAGTGGTGGTCACACTCATACCTCATAGGAAATGCACTCAAAGTCACATATGGTGGAGTCACCATGTCACTCAAGTGGTAGTGGCTCCTCACATGGGATTTGGGGCATCTCTTCATATGTGGGTGTCGGAGAGATGTTGGTGAAAATGTCTCCATGCTCAATGCCTATCGCCGCTTTGGTTGCGTGGATAGTACCATGCTCAACCTTCTCGCTGCCGTCAGGTGATGAAGGCCAAGATGGCACATCATCACTTTGCCTCCAAAGATGGAAGCATCATCCTTGTTGCACACCGTGTCGCTCGCCTTCAAAGCTTGCTCCTTGAGGTTGGTCTTCGATAAGTGTGCTTGGGGTGGAGAAGTCTTGGCCTTCATAAGTTCTTGTTCCGCCTTTGAGAGCCAATGTAGTTGTTGCCGAGGGACTTGTAGTTCTCGAGGAAGATAATCTTGAGATGTCGTTGTTCAATCCCATCATGAAGTAGAACTTCATCCAAATGGGGTTGTCCACACCGCTCGTCGCAAGGTTGTCTTCATCTCAAGGAAGTACTCATCGAGGGACTTGGATCCTGGATGGTGTTCTCCAATTGGCGTTGAAGATGTTCCATGTATGAAGGCAAAACGCCACCAAGATAGCTTTCTTCATCTTCGCCAACTCATGACAAAGGTCGTCAAGGTGTATGAAGCCACCATGTCGATGCATAATCGTGGAAGGTACTTGAGGCGCTTCACTTGGTCTTCGGAATGGACTTGATGTAGCTTGAAGTAGTCGTCCATCTTGCACTCCCACCGAGATACTCCCGTGTCTTGAGTCTCATAGAAAGGAAGCTCGTGGTCGGTGTCGAGGTCGAGTAGCTCGTGGAAGTCGCGACTTGAGCTTGGGGAGCTTTTCTGATGTAGCGCCATGTGCTGGATGAAGTGGTTCTGGAGACAAAGCCGAATCATCACCTTGCTCCTCTAAAAGTGGGTTCACCGACGAGTGTGGCCTATCCATCATAACCAACGGGGGTGAGAGGAAAGTGAGAGAACAATACCAAATTTACCTTCTCCGAGAATTGAGGATGTAACAAGTGTCACCAATGTAATGCCACAATAGGAGAATTGAACCGGTTTGTTTCTCACACCTACAAGTAAGAGGCTTATGGAGTAGCTCGTTAGGATGGTGGCAAAAATTTCAAGCAAATGTTAGTCAAGATATCGATAAGGTTGAGAAGGTTCACAAAATGCAAGTAAAGCAAATAGATCAAACCCAAAGGTATCACTAGGTACACACGCGATCGGAAGATAGATGGGATCCGCACAACCAAGGAGTGAGCTCAAAATGTGGAACCACGGAAAATGCTCTTGTCAGCAAATGCTCGAGAGACACTAGCTCGATTGATCAAATGGGCAAGATACGCTTGTGCACCTACCTATGAGAGAACCGTGGTCGCCTTCAATCCCAACTATGGTATATATGCGATGACCAAGATGATATGGGTATGCAAGTGGCTCAACTCTATTGCTTACAAGCTCTTTGTTTCTCCTATTTTGCTTAAAAGCTTTTCTTCTCTTTTTTCTATGCTTGATGCTCGAGCCAAGTATGATATGAGGCAAGTATGTATGATATGCACGGGAGAGACTTATGGCACTAAGATGATAACACGATCACCATGCACAAAAAGCGGGCCCGCAATTCTCAACTTGCTAGTCTCAATGGGCAAGCTTACTAAAGTGGCTCAAAGCTATCAATGCAAAAGCAAGGTAAGGAGTAAGTGTCACGAGGTTACCGCCCTTTCTCACGGTTAGAGATGAAGATGACTCAAGCCGATGATGGCGATTTAAGATGTCACACGCCCTAAGTAGCCGAAACACCTTAGGAACGCAAATGTCAACACAAAATCGGTCAAATGTGGAAGGTTGGTGTTTTTGTGATGATTTTTGATGGGGTTAATGGTGGTGGTAGGGATGAGTGGATGGGGATGTCAAGAGCTTCTAAACGAGCTAAAGAACACGAAAACGGGCTTGGGAGGTGGAAGTTATGGCCAAAATGGTGTTGGTAGTGGGCTGATTTGGTGGGTGCAGCACCCGGGTGTGAGGTGCGGTGCCCGGGATGGCTGGGCATGGTGCGGTGCCCGTGGTTCGAGGTGCACACCTGGCAGGCCGATTTGGGCGGAAATCTTGGGGAAAGGCCAAATTCGTGGATTTCAGATGGGAAGGGTGGGGATTGTTGGGGAGGGTCTAGATCCACTTGCCAAACATCAAATCCATGACCAAAACAACCAAATCTCACAAGATCCAACAAACTGCAAGAAAAATTTTGGGGGGCTATTTTTGTGGGGATTTTTGGATTTGGACAAAAATAACAAAATCAAGCTAGCAAATGGGGGGATGGGACTCCAAGATGTGAATAAACCTTGCTCATGATACCAAGATGTTGTAGGGTCAAACCCTAGGAAGGATCTTTTCACACTTGGAGGGGGGAAAGGAGGAAGAACTCAAGAACACCAAGAACACCAAGAACAAATCTCTCAAACAAACCCAAGTATCACATCCACTAGAGTAGCACACATGAGATCCACAAGATTACAAGATCAATACAAGGAGAGTAGCACTTGGTAAATTCTTCCCACTATGTGAGGTCTTCATGATTGTCGGTGTCAAACCGGGGATCTCGGTAGGGGGTCCCGAACTGCAAGGCCTAGGCGGATGGTAACAGGAGACAAGGGACACGATGTTTTTACCAGTGTTCGCCCTCTCGATGGAGGTAAAACCCTACTCCCCGCTTGATTGATATTGATGATATGGGTAGTACAAGAGTGGATCTACCACGAGTCAAGGAGGCTAAACCCAGAAGCTAGCCTATGGTATGATCGTTGTTCGTCCTATGGACTAAAACCATCCGGTTTATATAGACATCGGACAGGGCTAGGGTTACACAGAGTCGGTTACAATGGTAGGAGATCTACATATCTGTATTGCCAAGATTGCCTTCCACGCCAAGGAAAGTCCCATCCGGACACGGGACGAAGTCTTCAATCTTGTATCTTCATAGTCTTGGAGTCCGCCAATGATGATAGTTCGCTATCCGACACCCCCTAGTCCAGACTCCTTAGTAGCCCCGAACCAGTGCTTCAATGACAACGAGTCCGCAAGCGATATTGTCTTCGCATTGCAAGGCGGGTTCCTCCGAATAATTCATAGAAGATCGTGAACACCGGATAGTGTCCGCTCGCAAAATAAATTCCACATACCACCGTAGAGAGAGAATAATAATTACACGACTTCAATCGCCGACGATTTCGTGGCATGACGTCACACCACGCCAAGCCTTTATTCAAATCATTTTGTCATACCACCTCAAGCGCTAGTTAAGCGCTCTTGGCCTGTCTTGTCGGGGTAGATCGTGTCCCTTATTCCGGATTCCCATCAATACGGATGTGGGTAACCCAACCGCCATTGATTGCGACGCTAAGATAAGCGATAGTTTTACCAGCTGGTGGGGACGATAGTTTCGTCCGCCCATATATAAGGGATAAGGATCCACCTTACCCACGCCTTCTTCTTCCTTTGCTTACCATCTCACAAGACTGAGCTCCAGCCCAAGTCCGCACATCTCATCTCATCCTTCTCCCACCATGTCCGAGCGGAGGCAAGTCGATGGCCTCCTCCGCCACGGAGGGGCACATCAAGAAGCTGCAAGCGCCGGATATTTGTCCAGCGATATCACAGACCGCCTCGACGAGGGGCAGCTCGCCCCACCCCCGGCCCCATGAGAGGGTGGTATTCTTCCCATTTCCTCCGCTGATCGGGCTTCCCACTCCACCCCTTTGTCCGGGGCTCATGTTCTACTATGGCCTGGATTTTCATGATCCGCCCCAATTTCATCCTCAACATATCGGCGCTATCGTCAGGTGCGAGGCCTTCCTCCGCATCCAGCCCCACTTTGGCTTGTGGCTCAAGACCTTTAATGTCAAGTCAAGGTTGTGAAGGGCAGCCAAGCGGAGTGCGGAGGCGCCATGGTGGGCAAGATGCCCAACGTTACTTGGCTCGAGGGCTTCGTGGAAACCATCAAAGGGTGGCAATCGGGTGGTTCTACATCACCGAGCCGCGGACTCGAATGGGCAGCGTCCCCGAATTCAGATCTCGCATCCCCATGCGCTCACTTCGGAAAGAGAAGGGCCTGCCAGGGTAGTTCAAGAGCCGACCGACTCCAATCCTGCCTCCAAACCCTCGTGAACAAGAAGCTCAAGCTTGTCAATGTGATCGAGGTCATGCTCATCCGCCGGATTCTCCCCGCCAACAGCGGGACTTCAATTTGTGGAGTTTGATCCGCACAGACCGACCTTGAGCGGCTCTTCGACACTACCTACGAAGATGCCCGAAGGTGCCGTTCAAGGCACCAAGCTCCCGTGATCGCCATCAAGATCGTGGATTCAGCTCGCAGCGTCCTCCGGGCGAGGTAAGCCATGTTATCCTTTATGGGACACTTGTTTTCATAGTTTGACTCTATGCGGATCTAAACTCCCAATACCTTTAACAGCTCGGCAGAGACGCCCGGACAGTTAATCGTCCAGCCCCTTCCGAAGACTCCAACGGATGCCCGCTCGACAGAAGTTGCTGGTCCCGCACCTCACGTAGTGCCGAGAAGAAGGCTAAGAAGAAGGCCGGAACCCGGGAGTTCCCGCGCCATGTGTTATCGGATTCATCGTCCGATGACTCGAGGCGGACTCTCCCACGAGGACGCAGGAGGAGAAGAAGAGGCATCTCCCAAAGGGGGGAGAGAAGAAGAGGAAGGCCTCCCCAACGAGGGAGGCCAAGGGTCCAAGAAGGGAAGGACCTTCCCTGATCTGCTCCGCCAACGCCGGGCGGCGGTGACGAGGAGTGGCCTCAAGGGCCAAGCCTTTGGCAAGATCGTAAGTATCCTGACCTCAATAACTCATAATTTTTCTTTTTGTCACATGGTGTCTTTCGACGCCGATACAACCCTCGTAGCCCGCTTAAGGATTTATCTTTCCCGCTTGCCGAAGCGGGTCCTTGGGTACGCCGGATGTGGGTAGCACTTCATTTTCCACCGCCTTCCCCCGGACGCCGACGACGCCGAGGTGGGATCCCGTAAAGGGACCCACCAGAGGAGGAGGTCCCGGAGGTGCCACAGGCAACCCACCGGACATTGATCGACTCGCACCGAACCTCGCAGTGGTTTCGAGTCCGGGCGGGCGGCCCTTCGTAAGAAGGGCAAGATCGTGACGCCAGCCGCCTCCGCCCAACCGAGGCGCCGGATAACTTGCCGGAGGCGCCAACGGCGCTCCATCGAAGAGGAACACCGCACCGCTATGAGTGCGGTGATTCAAGGTTCAGCCGCCAAAAGCGGGTTGATCGAAGCCTGCAGCAGCCTTCTAACAAAGCTTTGAGGTAAGAATTTTAGGATATGTAAAATAGTACCGCGATAGACAAGAGCCCTCGATGCTCAGCTTTGGTGTTCGGAAAGAAAAGCCTGACCGAGGATCTAAAAAGATATACGCAGGAGTCTTAAAAATATGTCAATATGGGAATGCAGTTGCCGCCGACCGACCGCCACAACCGATCGTGGAGGTCAATGCTTTGAAGCAGAGCCTCGAGCGGTCCGAGAGCCAGCCTCGGCCAAGCCAAGAAGCAGCTTGAGGACAAGGAAGGTGAGTAACACCTTATTAAAGTTGTACCTACGTAAAAGGATTTGCTTGCAAGAGGAATGACAAGGATAACATGGGTACCTCAGGCTTAACGAGGTGGCGAATTGAAGGAGGCGGTGTCCGCGGCAAACGCAATGCGTTGCCATGAACGCGCCGGGCGAGAGAAGCAGGAGGCGCGGTGGCGGAGGTACAAAGAAGATCTCTGTGATCTCGTGGAAAAACAGAGAGTTTGAGCGTGACTCAAAGACTCGAGAGTCCGAGCCAGGTCGGCTCTGAGAGTGCCAAAGCCGCTAAGGCCGGCCCACAAGGCCCTCCAGAAATCGAGGCATTGAAGAAAATAGCGCGGTAAGGCATTCTTCATGCAAAACAAGCATGTAAAAGTAAATTACCCGACATTTACTCAATTCGAGCTTCTAGGAGCTGCTTCGCAGATCTGCCCTCAGAAGGTGGTCCGATGCCGCCGCTTACAGAGCCAAGGAGGGAGCTCGACGGAGAAGGTGTTCTGTCTTAGTATGCCGAGGCCGACATCTAGTGTTTTTAGCTACTCACAGTCAAGCAGCTGGTCGAGCTCCACAAGGTGGCCGAACAGGCCATGAAGGGCCTCATAGTTCGGCTGTGGCCCAAAGAGGCCATGCCTGGAGCTACTTCGCCCGTGCGGGCGGCTGGTGGACGCTTGTCCATGGGTTGAAGTCATCAAGCACTTCGCTCAGATTGAAGGTGCCTGTTGGCCCTTGCCCGCGTAAGGTGCACTAGGGCAGGATGGATGCCGAGAAGCTTGTGACGACGCGCCACCACGGGCAAGGAGTATCGCACACCCGAGATGTATTATAAGGGTGTCCTCAAGGGTGCCCACATTATTGCGGTGAGTGCTCCAAAGATGTAATATTTGAGTAGACTCGATTTTTGTTATCCCGGCGCTGAAAACTTTGTTCATATGTGCTAAGCAACGCTTGTTAATTTAAAATATTACCTTCTCAGGCGGCTTATCAAATCGAGAGATGGCAAGTCGTCGCTTCAGCCCCCATGCCACGAAAGTGCCGGGTGTTCGGGATAAACTTGAGCGCCTTGTTCCCATTTTTGGGTCCATCTAGGGAGGCGCCAACACAACGAACGAGGCAACCGGACTTATAATGCTTGAACACTCTCACTTAGCCATAGGATTCTATAATTTTAAATTTCGCGGCCCTCGGAGTTCGAGGGTCAATTGGGCGCCATCCACGCCTGGGCCGACGGCCGGTTCCTCGCCTAAGCGCATAAGTCTTTAGGGACTCAAAAACCTCTCGAACAAATGATCGTCTCGCCTCATCATGACGGCCGCTTTAGCTTTCCACCGAGGTGCTCGCCAGCTCAACTGGGCACAATCGCAGTGGTTCTCCCAACGCTGCTTTAGCCGATATAACGGAACGAAGGTACCAAAACATGGGAGCCGCAAACCCAACTATTGACCCAAGACATGATTCGAGTCGATGCATATAATGCTATAAGTTCGGGTGCCGACTTGTGAAAGTGTTCGACTTATCACACCATAATGTGGGGAACTTAAGCCCTCGGTATATTTAGCCGCACTAAAGTGTACGGATGCAACATGTCATAGATGAACATATGTGTAAGAAAGGAATGCAATTATAGGCAAAATGCAATGCATTGTTTATATAAAAATACTGCCATGGATGAAGAACGATACTTAATAGTGCGAGCAAGCAAGGATGGAACTATTTAGGATGTCCTCTAGGGTAGGCTGCAAATAGTGTATAAAACAGTATAATGCTTGTAATGGAGACCACCCGGATACTCGGCGTGGCCTTTCTTCTTCCCTCGGCTGTTGATCGTTAGTTCTGGCAGTTCTGTCACGACAGGCCTCTGCAAACGGAGTCCTCAAGAAAAGAAAAAAGAAAAGAAGCAGGATGACACACTTGGGAGCCCTTGGTGGTTGAGCCGCACTGGGCTCGCTGGGTCGTGCTCCCTCCCACTATGCCCATGGTATCTCCAGAGCGAGTGATGTACGCGAGTAATCGGGTTTTGCAATTTTGCAAGGGCGGATTAGCCGCATTGCTACGCTGCGTTCTAACATGCCAGTGGTCTTGTTGTAGGTTACTCCGGCGCTGCTTGTGTGTCCGCCCTTAACGGCCGGACTCGAGAATTGCCTTAAGAGGTGCTCGCACTTCGCCACGAGCCGGCGTATGCTCCTCCGCTCAAGAGAGCGCTCGCTGTTTCCGCTGACCGTGATGACTCGAGGGCCCGCATCTTGAGTTTGAGGTATGCATAGTGCGGCACGGCGTTGAATTTTGCAAACGCGTTCGTCCGAAAGCAAAGGTATGATAGCCGCCGTGGAACGGAACTATGTCAAGATTACCTCTCGCTTCGAAGTTATCCGGGATCCAATACCACTTCCAGTAATCGAGCCTCGCATAATTGGCCTCGTGACTGGTATGACGCCTTTGAAGGTCGCCTTTGTGGGTTTAATCCTTGAGGGTCTATGCCCATCTTGCACATCAGATCCCGTAAAGCGGGTTCAGATGCCGCCGCCATTCATCAGACTCTAGTGAGGTGAAACCTGCCGACGATTGGGTCTAGAACCAATGAGGTGAAACCCGTCGACGATTGGGTCTAGAACCAATGGCGGATGCTGGTGGGTGGTCCTTCGATCAAAGGTGATCGGGCAGGAGGACCGAGGAGTCCCGACTAGGGGTGTCCGGACAGCCGATCATCATCGCCCACGGACTCCAAGACTACGAAGATACAAGATTGAAGACTCCGCCCGCGGTCCGGATGGGACTTTCCTTGGCGTGGAAGGCAAGCTTGGCGATACGGATATGTAGATCTCCTACCATTGTAACCGACTGTAACCCTAGCCTCCTCCTGTCTATATAAACCGGAGGGCTTTAGTCCGTGAGGGACAACATACATTACAACAATCGCACTATAGGCTAGCTTTAGGGTTTAGCCTCCTTGATCTCGTGGTAGATCCACTCTTGTACTACCCATATCATCAATATTAATCAAGCAGACGTAGGGTTTTACCTCCATCGAGAGGGCCCAACCTGGGTAAAACATCGTGTCCTCGCCTCCGTTACCATCCGCCTAGACGCACAGCTCGAGACCCCTTACCCGAGATCCGCCGGTTTTGACACCGACATTGGTGCTTTCATTGAGAGTTCCTCCGTCGCCACCGATAGGAAGGATGCCTCCACCCGCCTTCAAAGATGGTGTTTTCGCTTAAGGGGCCTTGGCCCCGCCAAACTATCCGCTAGGTGGTTTTCTTATGACCGCCGTCTGCCACCGCTCGACAATGACTACTCAAGTCGCCGTGAAGCAATTCTTCACAACTCGAATTTGTCGAACAGCTTGAATCCAATAGAGCTCTCCTCGTTAACGAGCTCTTGATCGCATCGCCGCCTCGGGAGTCGCACATGCATTACAATCGATTGGGCTTAAAACCGATCTCAGAGAGATTAACTCTCCTGTGCCACCCACCACGTCCGCAAAGTGGTAGAGGAGCAATACGCAACTCTTTGCCTATATTGAAAACTAGTCACGTCCGGATTCCCAACCTCCATGCCGGATTTCCGCGAGGGACGGACTTCGATCAAGCATTGAACTTAAAACATGCATCGCCCCGACTCACCGGATCGTGTCCGCAACCCAAGCTTCCGATTCGAAACTCATCGCCTTTAAGCCCCAGATGGGCAGGATCCGGATTTTAGTCCGCCCACCTACCGCATATATGCGATCTATCTCTAATACGGCAAGAGCCCGCTGAAACAAAGACATCACCATCGGGCCGATTCTCCCGTTATGGACAGGTAAAGGACTGCCGAGAGGAAAACGCATCTCAATCTTCTGCAATAATTGCACGGATAGGAATATTGAACGCCATCGATCGTCGTAAAATTACACGCTTCACCGATCCGCGCCCATAGTACAAAAGTATCAGGCGATGGAGAGTTTCCGAAAACCGAAACCAATTTTGGGATAATCCGCCTCAACCCTAATCCAGAACAAAAGGGTGCCCTCACACTCAGCCCCAGATGCAAAAATGAAAAGCAAAACCCAATAAAGGGCACGGAACCGCATCGAGGGATGGCTCAATGGACCCCGTAAGTTTATAGTACAGAGGAGCCGCCCCAACACATAGCCTTCGAGCATGTTGATATTACGGCAGGGCCAAAAGTGGCGAGGAGCTTCAGCCCAGAAACCACTCCAACAATATCGGTACGGTATCAATAGTCTTCGAGACCTTCAGATCAAACAATATGCTAAAACGAATAATCCGCTGACTACCAAGTCTACCAAGTAGAAACAGCAAATCCATGGAGCGACACAGCTATTACTTTCAACGCCAACGACGAGCCTAAGTTTCAACAGCCAGAGCACAAGCCGCACTAGTGCTTAGTCCCATAGTGGACGGCCGATCGACAAAAGTCCTCATGGATGGTGGAAGGATTAAACCTCATTTATGAGGAAACTCAGAAAATGGAAATCAATTGAGCCAGATGAGCGAAGCAGACAACCTTCAGAGGAATAATCCCTAGCCGAAGCGCAGCATCGAAAAATCACACTGATGTGGTGTTCGCCCATGCACATTACAGATCCAAGAAGTCACGCCCAAGTGGCCCCTGCTCAACAGCGGATATCACGCTATATTAGGACGAGAGGCATTCACAATTTTTCAAGCAAGCACTTCATTACGGGTACATGAAGCTCAAAATGCCTGGCCCGGCGGAATAATCACTCGCTAGTGATCCGGACATAGCACTCGCTACGAGAACAAGACAGCCGCGACTAGCCCTCGAGGCACTATCCAAGCCTTAGCAGCAGAAGAACTCACCGTGATGCGCCTACGGTGAACAGGACGATGTGATACTCGAGCAAAGATCCAAGTCCACCTCCTTCAAACCAGCAGATGAAATAATAAAATTCCAGGTCCATCCGACGGACTCCAACAAAGACGGCCTCCATTGGGGCACAATTGAACCTCGGCAGACGCCAAGACTCAGCACCTTCGAAAATTGGGATTACCGCATCCTTCGGATATGCCCGAATCCACGCAGACAAGGTAACACGCCCTAAATATCCTAAAAGGATTTCAGCTACCAACAGCTCTTCGACGATTTTCTCCTAACCCAAAAGACAGTGCAATGGGAGAAGAGCTAGCCAAACTATTGGAAGCCGGATTCATCGAGATATTAAACATCCGGATTGCTCACAACTCTGTAATGGTACCAAAGAAGGACAAATCTCGGCGCCTGTGTCGATTTTAAAGACCTCAACAAGGCTTTACCAAGGATCCTTCCTTCCCCCAAGATCGACCAATTATCGATGCTACCGCAGGGCACGATTCATTGTGCTTCTCGACGACATACCGCTACCATAAAATCAAGATGGCGAAGGCATTGCCGCACCAAGATTCATCACTCCTCACGGACCATTCTCCTTCAACACGATGCCCTTCAGACTTAAAAAACGCTGGGCAACATATCGTCAAGATGATTCAAACATGCTCGCTACCCAGATCGGCAAAACAATCGAGAGATACGAGACGACGTAGTCACCAAAACAAAACACGTTAAACTCTAGTAGACGCATTTGAGGCTCACGCTCGACAACCCCAGAGCATATGACATCAAGCTGAACCCGAAAAATGTGTTTGAAGCGCATCAAACCTGAAAGTCGCTGGGCTTCATTGTATCCGTAGAGGAATCAAGCTAAACCCAGCTAAAAATCCAAGCTCACACAGCTGGACATTCCAAAAGACCTCAAACAAATACAAAATTAACAGGATGCGTAGCAGCTCTAAGCCGCTTTATTCCTTCTGCCTGAGAGAAAAGGCCGCTTCTCTATCGCCCTCAGCGCACCAAACACTCTCGAGTGGATTGGATGCCGCCACCGCCGGACTCGAAGAAATAAAAGGCCATATTGGCAACAACCGTCCCGGCCGCGCCTAACTGGGCGTAATCCAATGTTGTTATACATCGCAGCAACACATCAAGTTGTAATGCGATGATGGCTGCCGAACGAGAGAGTATGTGGGCACAAGTTCTCTTCAAAACCTAGTGTATTATGTATCCACTCGTTAACCCCCAGAAAGTCCCAAGCTACCGCACTATCAAGATAGAATATGCGGTGTTCATGGCGCCCTAAGTCTTACACTACTTTCAAGAGTGTTCGATAACAAAGGCCTCAAGTACCACACTCAATGACATTATAAATAATCGCTGATTTAACGGGTAGGATTGCAAAATGGGCCATTGAGCTCTTACCATTCGATATAACTTATAAAACCTTGGCAAGCTATAAAGTCACAGTTTGGCTGACTTTCGTTCGACGACTGGACCGTTTAACTCCCTAAAGAGTACGGCGATACTCCAATTGGACTATGCATTTCCACGGCTCTAAATGTTGGCCGGATTGGGGCTGGCGCAGATCGACGTCCCTAACCGGAGACACAGCCCAAATGTACTTCAAATAATGTACATGGACTCCAACAACGCAGCCGGTAACACGAGGCCCTGCTACATGGTCTCCGGATGGCGCTTCCAACGGGCATTCAACGCCTAGAGGTGCGCGATTCAAACCTGCAATATCCCAAATAAATGGAGACTTTGACGCCAAGGATCCAAAATGGCAGCATATCGCAACGCTGTCCTAAAAATGTCACCGGTTTGAAGGACTCAATTCCATCCCTAGATAATAACCAAGTGTCGATGTATCGCACGCATCGTGCTAAACGTGATGCTGTCCCTCCAAATATCTTCCTCTGAACGGCTCTTCAAGCCATCCGCATTATGGGGAAGAGAGGAGCCCGAAGTGACAAACCGGAAAACCGCGCTAATAATGCGGTATTCAGCCGATGACATAACACCTTCAATTTACGCTATAATGGCAGAGAATCGCCCCATGGATGTAGAACTATTCCTAGCCTACTTGCTTAGGCAGGAACTTCCCTAAGACCAAAACGAGGCTCACGCATAGTCCCAAGCGATCGAAAAGTCCACAAGGTCCATGAGGAGAACTTTATAAGAAAAGTACAACCGAGTCCTTCAAAGGTGTATTCCCAAGAGGAAGGGCGAAACCTCCTGCTGAAATTCATGTGACTAGGTGGACACCACGCAGCAGCCCGGCCCTTGTAGGAAAGGCATTCACCGACATGATTTTATTTCATTGACGGCCCGGGCAAAGTATGCCCAGTGACTTAGTCCAGAGATGCGCTGGTTGTCGCCTTTGCTAATCGAGCCACATGCCGCCCACCGCCTCAAACTATACCCATTACCCGGCCGTCATGGGTCCGGGGCTTGATATGGTTGGACCCTTAAAGGGGAACCCACAAGCAAAGATACCTATTGGTCATGGTGGATAAATTCACCAAATGGATAGAGGCCAAACCGTCAAACGGCAGAGTCCGCACCAGGATAGACTTTATATCCGGTAGTACACCGCCACGAGTCCCCCACAAGATCATCATCGACAACGGCACGAACTTCACAATGAAGCGAGGTTAAGTCATGGTGCAAAAATATGGGCATCAAGCTCGACACGCTCAACTATCACCCTCAAACCAACGGCCAAGTGGAACGGCAAAATGGTCTAATAATGAGCGGCATTAACCCTGCATTTAGTGCGGCTCACTTACTAACTGGACACGTGACCGGGTCGAGGAGCTTGACCTCCGCACTCGGGGCTACGGACAACACCTAACCGCATCTCACCCGGATTCACACCATTCTTATGGTCTACGGCGCAGAGGCAGCCATTTCATGACATTATTCATGACTCACTCTGAAAAGCGTATGTAATGAAGAAAGAGAGGCCGAGCTGGATCGGCAGGATACAGCTTGGACATTGAGGAAGATGAACGATGTCGCCAAGGCCTCGCTCCAAGATTCTATCAGCAAAGTTCGAAGATACCAAAGCAGAGAAGTACGGGCCAAGACTTACAACGCTGGTGAACTAGTTCTCACGCATCATCGTGACAAGAAAAGGATAAGCTTCAAGCCCAAATGGGAGGGTCCTTCATTATCGATCAAGTCCCGACTGGGTGGAGGTACTGTTTCACTTAAATGCGCTGGATAACCGACTCGAGCCGAACCCATGGAACGCAGCCCGCCTCCAAGATTCTATGCCTAGCACCGACTAAGAGTTCGCTCCCTTCCTCCGCCCAAATTTTTACAATTCGCCGTCTTTTGTTTCTTGCTTCATAACCTTTTTATCAAAAAGCCCTTAGGGCCTACTTCGCATTGTTCACATATGCTTGATGTGCCACCCGCACTCATTATACCCGGGGCTTTTTTTACGAAGCTCAAAATATAAGGGTTTTATGCCCAAGACATGTGTCAAGCTTGCACATGTACCTTTTACTCACCATTATATGCATCGATATGACTTAAGTTTTGGCTGCTGTTGCTGCCTGCCTCCGTGCTTACCCCTCACGCTCCCATTGTTCGCTAGGAGGTAAAGGAGCACCTCCGCGATTGTTACAGCTGGTCAATGGATCTGTACTCAGACCGGGTGAAGCCGAAAGCTAGCGTTTAAGAGAATATTCGGCCGGTGCCTAAAAGATGATTTTTTACCTACTCATTTATTCGCCCCAAATGTTTTTTTCTGCTTTTCAGAGTCCGACATGCACTTTAGGGCATGCCTCCCAGTGAAAGGAACCCTTAACGGAACTATTCTCCCCGAAGATGTTTCTACTAACCATGTAATATAACATAACTAGTTTGGCACTTGTCCGATAAAGCACTAATGACCCCTACGCCGGGTCTCCATGCATACCCCCGTTGTTTCTTAACCAAGAAGGTATTCGACACACCCGACTCTAGGGTCCCGAGGTCGGGTTAAAAGGTCGGCAAAGACAAACGATCTACAATCCGCTAGAAGGCATTTCACATGTCATTTTAAAATACATTGTCAAATTTATCGATTGTATTCCTCCTCAATCCTCGCCTAACAGTCTGTCTAACTTACATTCCTGCTGGGGGAAAACTTAGCAACCAACTCTACTTCGTCTGATACTAAACTCACAGGATCTCTTCCCATCGGGCCCCACCGTCCAACTTCGCCATATGGTTGGGATCCGCCTTATAACGCTGCCTTCACCATGGCCCAAGCCTCCCCGCACCTTTGACGGCAAGCTGAAATTTTCCACAAACGGAAGTGTCAGCCAGACTCAAGCTTCTCCGAAGCTCCTAAGGCCCTGTAGGGAGAGGGCTGGCCATAAAGCCCGGACGACGCCACAGACGCCCGCCGAACTCGCTCGAAAGCAGTTGCAATGGCCGAAGTTGATCACCCGCTGATATGGGCATCTCCTCCGCAGGCAACCTCCGTGAGTATACCTACAAGACATATCATGTCATATTTCCTCGCCAACTCTTCTTTTCAAAGGAGTTCGCCAAGCACTTATTATAAATGCCGCGACGGAAGCCGCCATTCTCCCTAACGGAGTCGACAGACACTGGGCGCGAGCGCCTTTTCAGCTCTACTCCGAGCTTGGCGCTGGCATCCCGAGTTTGTTCTTTCTTTGTTGCACCTTATTCAGCACACTCGCTGCCTTCACCGGGCGCAGTAATCCTTGCTCGTTCGATCTTGTCTGCGCGCACCGCAAATATTATTAGACTTGCGCGCACGCCGCACAGCCGCTTTTATATTTATTAATAAAATGTGTTACCGTGAGGGGGTCTCGAGTTTCCTCCTCGGCAGCAAGTGCAGCCTCAAGTTGGGCTTTGCATTCTTGTAGCTCCTCGAGACACCGGGCATTCTTCTCAGAAGAGCCTCATGCTTTTAATTGATCCCTAAATCAGTTAACATAACCGCCTAAGTCTCGGGGCTACCGTATATATAACCATTAAAATTTTTTACCCGTATGTCCTTCACATACCGCCTCCGTGGCTCGTAAAACTGCCTTTGAGCGGCACGGAGGTGCGGCCCCTCGCATTAAAGGCGCCCAATGCTCGGGGAGAAGCATGCTTCACGAAATAATCGTTCGGGCGGTGCCTATGGTTCATGGCGCCTTCCACCTCAGATTTGGTGGCGATGTTTGTTGGTGTCCTCCGTTGGAGAAGGATCCGCTCAAGGTTTGCGCTTTGCTTTCCCATCCAAAGCCGCATCGGAGCCTCGCCGTGTAGGTCGGTCGGCAACTTCCGCCTCGCAAATCCGGGCGAAGCGCTTTTTCTCCTCAGAAGATCATGAGCACTCAGACGCTCTAGGGAACGCTGTTCAAAATTCAAATACGAGATATGTTGGGGAACGCTGTAAAATTAAAATTTTTCCTACGGTTTCACCAAGATCCATCTATGAGTTCATCTAAGCAACGAGTAACGGAGAGAGTTTGCATCTACATACCACTTGTAGATCGCGCGGAAGCTTGCTTGGTGATGATGGAGTCGTGACTCAACGTGATTCAGATCACCGATGCCAAGTGCTCGAACGGACAGCACCTCCGCTGCTCAACACACGACGGGATTTGAGCGACGCCCTCCTTCTTGATCCAGCAAGGGGGAAGGAGAGGTTGAGGAAGACAAGACCACCCAAAGACGACGCGCAGGATGGTGGTGAAGCAAGATTCGGCAGTGGCTTCACGAGCCCTCACGGAGGAGGAGATGTGTTGGGAGGAGGGCTGCGCCTTGGGAGATGTGTACAGCAGCCCCTCCCCCCCTTTATATAGGCCCCTGGGGTGGCCGCCCCCAGAGATCCAATCTCAAGGGGGCGGCGGCCAAGGGGGTGGAGTGCCCCTGCCAGTGGGCGCTTCACCCCTAGGGTTTCAACCCTAGGCTAGGTGGGCCTAGGGGGCGACCAGCCCCCTGTGGGCTGGTTCCTTCCCTTGGCCCATGGGCCCTCCGGATGGGTGGCCCCACTGTGGACCTCGACCCTTCCGTGGTCCCAGATTTTGCCAGAACCCCAAACTTTCCCGATGGCCTAAACACCACTTCCTATATATTATTCTTTACCTCCGACTCCTTCCTAACTCCTCGTGACGTCCGGATCTCATCCGGACTCAACAACATTCGTATTCACATACTAGTCTTCCTACTAACCCTAGCGCCACCGAACCTTATGTGTAGACCCTACGGTTCGGGAGACACGCAGACATGACCGAGACGACTTCGTGCAATAACCAACAGCGGGTCCGATACCCATGTTGGTTCCTACATGCTCCTCGATGATTTCATCGGTTGAACCACGATGTCAAGGATTCGATCAAACCCTCAGATGCAATTCCTTTGTCAATCGGTACGTTATTTGCCCGAGACTCGATCGCCAGTGATCCCAATACCTCGCTCAGCCTCGCATCGCAAGTCACTTTACTCGCATCAGAATGCATGATCCCGTACAACACCTTGGTCACTTTGAGCTCATTATGATGATGCATTACCGAAAGGGCCCAGAGATACCTCCGCTACACGGAGTGACAAATCCTGCCTCGATCCGTGTCAACCCAACAGATACTTTCGAGATACCGTAATGCACCTTTATAGTCACCCAGCCACGCTGGACGCTTTGATACACCCAAGGCACTCCCACGGTAACCGGAGTTACACGATCTCATGGTCAAGGAATAGATACTTGACATTGGCAAAGCTTCTAGCAAACTAACTATACGATCTTTTATGCTATGCTTATGATTGTCTTGTCCATCACATCATTCTCCTAATGATGTGATCCCGCTTATCAATGACATCCAATGTCCATAGTCGAAACCATGACTATCTATTGATCACAACGAGCTAGTCAACTAGAGGCTCACTAGGACATATAGTGGTCTAAGTGTTCACACGTATTACGATTTCCTGATAACACAGCTTATAGCATGAACAAAAGACAATTATCATGAACATTGAAATATAATAATACTTTTATTATTGCCTCTAGGCATATTTCCAACAGTCTCCCACTTGCACTAGAGTCACTAATCTAGTTACATTGTGATGAATCGAACACCCATAGAGTTCTCGTGTTGATCATGTTTTGCACGCCGAGAGAGGTTTAGTCAACGGATCTCGCGACATTCAGATCCGTGTGTACTTTGCAAATCTCTATGTCTCCATCTTGAACATTTTCACGGATGGAGTTGAAACGACGCTGATGTGCTCGGTCTTCTTGTGAAACCTGGCCTTGGCAAGGGCAATAGCTCCAAGGTTGTCACTGAAGAGTTTGATCGCCCCGACGCATTGGGTATGACTCCTAGGTCGGTGATGAACTCCTTCACCCAAATCGCTTCATGCGCCGCCCGAGGCTGCCATGTACTCCGCTCACACGAGATCCCGCCACGACGCCTCGCTTGCAAATGCACTAGCCATCGCTTCCACCATTCAACATATACACGATCCGGTTTGTGACTTAGAGTCATCCAGATCCGAGTCGGCTAGCGCCGACGTAACCTTTTACGATTTGAGCTCTTCGCTCCTCCATAAACGAGAAACATGTCCTTTGTCCTTTCGTGTACTTCAGATATTCTTGATCGCTGTCCAAAGGTTCCTTGTCGGATTACTTTGGTATCTTGCAACCAAACTTACGGCGCAGGTTTACATCGGTCCGTACACAAGATGGCATACATAATAGATCCTATGGTTGAAGCATAGGGATGACACTCATCTCTTCTTTATCTTTTGTCTGGTCGTGATCGAGCCGAGCTCAGCCCACACCTTGTAACATAGGCAAGAACCCCTTCTTGGACTGATCCATTTAAAATCTTATCAAGGTATGTGCTTTGTGAAGACCTATGAGGCGCCCTCGATCTATCCCTATAGATCTTGATGCCTAATATATAAGCAGCTTCTCCAAGGTCCTTCATTGAAAAACACTTGTTCAAGTAGGCCTTAATGCTGTCCAAGTTTTGTATCATTTCCCATCAAGAGTATGTCATCCACATATAATAGGAGAAATGCTACGAGCTCCCACTCACTTTCTTGTAAACGCAGCTTCTCCATAAGTCTCACAGAAACCCAAACGCTTTTGATCATCTCATCAAAGCGTAATGTTCCAACTCCGAGATGCTTGCACCAGTCCATAAATGGATCGCTGGAGCTTGCATACTTTGTTAGCGCTTCGAGGATCGAAAAACCTTCCGCTGCATCATATACAGCTCTTCCTTAAGATGTCCGCTATGAATGCCGCTTTGACGCCCATTTGCCATATCTCATAATCATAGTATGCGGCAATTGCTAACATGATTCGGACAGACTTAAGCTTCGCCACGGAGAGAATGTCTCGTCAGAAGTCAATCCCTTGAACTTGTCGATAACCCTTAGCGACAAGTCGAGCTTTATAGATGGTGACATTACCATCCGCTGGCCGCGCTTCTTCTTAAAATCCATTTATTTTCTATCGCTCACGATCATCGGGCAAGTCTGTCAAAGTCCATACTTTGTTTTCATACATGGATTCTATCTCGATTTCATGGCCTCAAGCCATTTGTTGGAACTGGCCCGCCATTGCTTCTTCATAGTTCAAGGTTCATTGTTGTCTAGCAACATGATTTCCATGACAGGTTGCCGTATTCACTGTGCGGAACGCGGTCCTTGTGGACCTTCGGTTCAAGAGTAACTTGATCCAAGTATCTTGATCATCATCAATGATTTCTCTTCGCTGGTGGGCATCACAGAACGGTTTCCTGCTACGCACCACTCTCCTGCTCGAGAGGTAGTACTTCATCGAAGTTCTACTTTCCTCCCACTTACTTCTTTCGAGAGAAACTTTTCTCTAGAAAGCATCCGCTTTGGCAACAAATACTTTGCCTTCGGATCTTAAGTAGAAGGTATACCCATAGCCTTTAGGGTATCCTATGAATACGATTTTCCGACTTGGGTTCGAGCTTTTCAGTTGAAGTTTCTTGACATAAGCATCGATCCCCAAACTTTTAGAAACGCATACTTAGGTTTCTTCCCAAACCATAATTCATACTGTGTCGCCTCAACGGATTTAGACGGTGCCCTATTTAAAGTGAATGTAGCTGTCTCTAGAGCGATCCCCAAAATGATAGCGTAAATCGGTAAGAGACATCATAGACCGCACTATATCCAATAGAGTGCGACACGACGCTCGACACCCGCTTTCACGAGGTGTTCCAGCGGCGTGAGTTGTGAAACGATTCCACATTTCTTTAAGTGCGTACAAATTCGTGACTTAAGTATTCTCCTCCACGATCCGATCAGGAACTTTATCTTCGGTCACGCTGATTCTCCACCTCATTCTGAAATTCCTTGAACTTTTCAAAGGTCTCAGACTTGTGTTTCATTAAGTAGACATACCCATATCTACTCAAGTCATCAAGGAGAGTGAGAACATAACGATATCCTCCTCATGAGCCTCAACGCCATTGGACCGCACACATCAAGATATGTATGATTTCCAACAAGTTGGTTGCTCGCCCATTGTTCCGAGAACGGAGTCTTGGTCATTTTGCATAAGAGGCATGGTTCGTGATGTGTCAAACGATTCATAATCAAGAGACTCTAAAAGTCCATCAGATGGAGTTTCTTCATGCGCTTGACACCAATGTGACCATATGGCAAGAGCACAAGTATGTGGGACTATCGTTATCAACTTTACATCTTTTCGCATCCACACTATGAACATGTGTAATATTACGCCGAGATTCATTAAGAATAAACCATTGACCATCGGAGCATGACCATAAAACATATCTCTCATATAAATCGAACAACCATTATTCTCGCATTTAATGAGTAGCCATCTCAGATCAAACGAGATCCAGATACAATGTTCATGCTCAAACTTGGCACTAAATAACAATTATTAAGGTTCAAGACTAATCCCAGAGGTAAATGTAGAGGCAGCGTGTCGACGGCGATCACATCGACTGAACCATTCCCGACGCCAAGATCGTCACCTCGCCCTTCGCCATCCGCTTATTCCGCAGCTCCGGGCCTGAGTTACAAATATGAGCAACGGCACCGTATCAAATACCCGTGAGTTACTACGAGTAATCGGTAAGGTACACATCAATTACATGTATATCAAATATACCTTGGTGTTGCCGCCTTCTTATCCGCTAAGTATTTGGGGCGCCGCTTCCAAAGGTCCTTCC
>JAHHZJ010005676.1:0-12992 GCA_021437245.1 Aegilops speltoides | reverse complement strand
ACGAATTAGGGTTCCACCCTACATCATTGGTGATAGAGGCAAAGGTGTCCCGCCTTCGATGAGATGGTGGATTTCGGGGAAGTCGACTTTGACGATCCGACAAACGGAGGACGCCCTTTAGCAATCGCTAAACCAACTCCGAGAGGTTATTGACCACCCGGGCACGATCAACCGACCAAAGGTCTGTTTTGGAAACGAAGAACAAGCAAGAAACGAGATTGCAACTGGATATTGGAATATAAGATGAAAGCTTTATTGATCAAGGGGGGTTCTTGGGACGCTTTGTCCGGTCGTTGAACCCGGCACGGGTTGCAGCTATGGGAACTTTTAATCTAAACAAAACCAAGTCAAACGGGCCCTAAGGGCTGTATATATGGAGGAAGAGGGGTGAATTTTGTGGCCCTTTGGTGGAGGGGTCCAAACTAACCCTATCTCTTGTTTCCCCACAATACGGACTCTAAAAATAGCCTATACTAATGTATTTCGAAATTACATGGGCCTGGCCCAATAATAAGGTGACGCAAAGACCAGAATAGCCTATGGACAATATTATGAAGTGGCATCTTGTATATTTTGTCCAAAGCTTCATGCACCCTTTATGGTGGCTTCAAAGTCCAAATCATCACTTGTAACTCCGCTTGATCCCCTTGCATGCCATCAACTCCATGTGTTTTGCTCCAATGTTCATCCTTCTCCAAGCTAGGCCCTTCATTTGTAAGCAAAACAAATGTATCCAATTTAGGCAGCATATTCTCATGAACATTAGAATCATTACCAAGAAACAAAGTACCGGTAATTTAGTTGGGGCGAGCTCTAGTAATTGGTCCAAGATGTATAGCCAAAGGGTGGGTGTAACAATGGTATTGATGTCCTCATCATCCTCCCTTCTTGAAATGAAGTCGCCCTACGGAAGTTCATCTTCCTCACCCAAATATGGCTTCAAATCTGCAATGTTAAAATGGGACTAACCCCAAAATCCAGCAGCCAAGTTTATATGCATTATCATTTACTTTCTCCAACACCTTAAAGGGACCAGAGACGTGGATTAGCTTTGATTTTGCAAATCAGAAATCTATCCACGCAAATGTAACCAAACAAGATCTCGTGCAAACACAACATGTTTTCTACCCTTATCTCCAGAAGTTTATATTTAGCATTCATCGCCAATGTTTTCCTTAGTTAACTCATGCATTTTTAAAATCAATTCAGCACGTTCTTTAGCATCAAAATTAACCTTCTCCAAGATGGAAGAGGCAACAAATCAATAGGTGCACGAGGTAGGAAACCATACACAACTTCAAAAGGGCACATCTTTAGTAGAATGCAATGAACGATTATAAGCAAATTCAATATGAGGCAAGCATTCCTCCCACATTTTCTTATTATTCTTAGAACAGCCCTCATAGTAGACAATGTTCTATTGACTACTTCAGTTTGTCCATCGTTTTGGGGACAAGTAGTAAAAAAGCAGTTTAGTCCCCAATTAGCCCATAAACATCTCCAAAAGTGGCTAAGAAATTTAGTATCACGATCAAACAATAGTATTTGGCACACCATGCAAGTTTAATAATTTTAAAGAACAAATCAGCAACATTACAAAGATCATCGCTTTTATGACATGGTATAAAGGTGCCATTTTCAGAATCTATCCACACAACAAATATGTTATCCTCCCTTCTTTGTTCTAGGTAAACCTAAAACAAAGTCCATAGATATATCCTCCCAAGGAACACTAGGCAGGCAAAGGCATATATAAACCATGAGGATTGAGTCGTGACTTAGCTTTTTGACATGTAGTGCAAAGAGCAATAAAACGCCAACATCCCGCCTCATCTTTGGCCAAAAGAAATGTGTAGGACGCCCTCCGCCTTCTTCACGCCAAAGTGTCCCATTAGTCCTCCTCCATGCGCCCCCCCAACAACAAAAGACGAACGGAGCTAGCTGGAATGCATAGCTTGTTAGCACGAACACAAATCCATCATTAACACAAACTTGTTCCATGTTCTTCCTTCACAATTCTGCAATACATCTTTAAAATCAGCATCATGCACATATTGATCTTTGATGGTCTCCAAACCAAATATTTTGAAGTCAAGTTGTGAAAGCATAGTATAGCAAGACAATGCATCAACAATAACATTTTCTTTACCCTTCTTGTGTTTAATGACATAAGGAAAGTCTCAATGAATTCAACCCATTTAGCATGTCTACGATTCAGGTTAGCTTGACTTTTAATATGTTTCAAAGATTCATGATCGAATGTATAACAAATTTTTGGGCCATAAATAATGTTGCCATGTTTCTAAAGTCCAACAAGAGCATATAATTTTTATCATAAGTAGAGTAATTCAGACTAGGCCCACTCAATTTTTCGAAAAGTATGCAACAGGTTTGCCATCTTGTAATAACACACCTCCTAATCCAATTCCACTAGCATCACATTCAAGCTCAAAAGTCTTATTAAAATCGGAAGTTAAAAGGAGCATGTGTCAACTTATCTTTCAATACCGTGAAGGCTTCTTCCCGCACCCCAAACAAAAGGCACATCCTTCTTTGTAAGCTCATTGAGAGGTGCAAATGGTGCTGAAATCTCCACAAAACGCCTATAGAAACCAGCGAGGCCAAGGAAACTCCTCACTTGTGTGACCGCTTTGGGCTGCCCAACTCTCAATAGCTTCAATCTTGGCTTTATCAACTTCAACCCCGTGGAGTAACAACATAGCCAAGAAAAGATACCGGCGGTGCAAAAGGTGCACTTCCAAGGTTACCAAACAACGGCATCAAGAGCATTTAAAACAGCACGAAATGTTCCAAATGTTCTTCCAAAGATTTGCTATAAATCAGATATCATCAAAATAGACTACCACAAATCGTCCAATGAAAGCACGAAACTTCGCTCATTAATCTCATGAAAGTACTAGGATTAGTTAACCCAAAAGGCATGACTAACCACCATATAATCCAAACTTAGTTTTAAATGCTGTTTTCCATTCATCTCCCAATTTCAAAGAATTTGATGGTATCCACTACGAAATCAACTTTGGAGAATATTGTAGAGCCACTCAATTCATCAAGCATATCATCTAGCCTAGGAATAGGGTGACGATAACAATAGTAATTTATTATGCCTCTACAATCAACACAATACACGACCATCCTTTTTCGGCACTAGAATAATAGGAACAGCAAGGACTAAGGGATTCAGATATAACCTTTGTCGAGCAGCCCCACGACGATAATCTCCTTCGCCTCCTCCGATTGGTACGGTATGGTACGGTTGGGTAATGATGCAAATTAAGTCAATTTGATGCTCAATCCTAATAGGTGGTAATCCTGGCACGCCTTGTGGAAAGACCCAACTCCCGAAAATGTTAGTGACAAGGGGGCAAAGAGGAAGGCACGCCCCGAATGAAAATAATGCCTCTTTACAAAAAGCATAGCAAATAGATTTGCTAAAATCTAGCTCATCAATATCGATTTGGTAAGTAAACATGCACTTTTCAATTTAATTTCGTAAAAGATGGTTTATTAAGGCTTCATGTGTTGTCAAATTTTTTGCCACAATCTGATTTTCACTTTATTTTTCTCCTGTTTTGCTTTATTAGCTCTATTAATATCATTTTCAAAATGGACTCAGAGTCATAGGAAGCAAAGTAATATTTTTATCCTTATGAACAAGAGTATAGATTGTTTCTACCATGGTGTCAGAATTTTTATCAAATTGCCATGGTCTACCAAGTAACAAGGAACATGCTTGCATAGGTACCACATCACAATCAAATAAAGATATGTAGAGATACTAAATGCACCAACAAAGACGTGTTACCTTCACCTTGCCCTGTTTTGAACCATTGGATGTAAAGGATGTGGATGTGGTCTTGTGGGAGAGATAGCTTCCACCATCTCCATGCTAGCCGTTGTTCAGCCCTCCATCTATGATGACGAATAGAACGCCCTTCACAACTCCCTTTGTATGGAACAAATTATGCCTCTATTTTGCTCACTTGTGTAACCCACACTCAAAACACGTTGAGCAACTAAACATTCATACCGCAAGATCTTCAGAGCCATGTATTGTGTCTCATGATCAACATCTCCACCGGTTCCTCATGTGTAATAAGAGCCAAAGTCTCCTCATCATAGTCACTAGCCTCATACCCACCATCCTCGGAGCAATCATCACACGCTGAGATTTGCATTCTTCAAAATGTCCTCTTCCTTACAACGAAAAATAATATCACTGTGTGCCCTGTGACGGGAAGAAGAAGAGCTCGCAGGCCCGGGTGTCTTTGGCGATAGTGGTTTGTGCCCCTTTTGTATCACGGTTGGAGGTGGCACCAAGGAGGTGATGGAAAGGAAGAGATGATGCACGGGTGTCCATGATGAAGGTCGACTGGAAAAGTTAGGCGCCAATGCCGCCGATCCGACTTCACGCTCAGCTTTACAAGCAAGATGGAATAAACGAGTGATATTATTATAATCCTTATAGTCTAGAATGGTCCAATCTCTATTTAATCCAAAAAACGAAGCATAGCTTCATTCTCCTCAACAATACCACATCTAATCAAGCCGTTTGTAATTGATAATATTCTTTAGGTTTTTTTCCTTGTCTTAAGCGCTGCAATTTTTGAAGTAATTCACGTTGATAATATGGTGGAACCCAACGAGACGATAGCAGTTTTCAAAGCAGCCCAAGTAGTGGAAAGGATATAATCTACAATGTTCGACCACCAAACACATGCAAAGCTAGTGAAAGCACAAACAGAAAGGGAACACGCCTCCTCGTGATATTGTAAACATGTAAATCGTTGTTCAGTTTCTAACTCCCAAGTAAGATATATATCGGAACATATCACCCTCAAATGGTGGAATATTCAATTTCAGTTTAGGGAGATGGTCATGATCTGCACTGGGGGAGCCCTAATATTGCCATTATTTGCATGTGGACACGGTGGTTGTGGTGGGTGGTTGCAATAGTTCATGTTGATCAACCTCATCCTCAAATCGCCCACATACTCATCTCCTCCTCCCACCAGCAGTAGTAGCAGGGCCAAAGAAGCACCAACAAAGAGAAGGGCACCAGAATTTTGTCCCGCTCAAAGGAACCGGAGCCTGCCCATACCGATTCGAAGGGGCGAGTTGTTGTCGGGAGGTGGATAGGTGCAGCCGGGGTGGTTGTGAAAAGCAAGCAATTCATCAAACTTGCTATCAAGCTTTGTTTCAAACGCCTTCTCAATGCCATCTATCTTCCCATGGCCTCCAAATCTGTTTACACCCTTGCACCTGTCCAATCATCATTTGTGAAACTTATCATGTAGCTGTTTGTTCGTGTTCTCCCAATCAGCTCATCGGCTTGTGATCCTACCATGGTTAGCAAAAATAGAAACACACAAGAATATGATCCTAAAACTACTAAAAAGTGGTGGTGGTGTATCAAAACCCGCGCAAATCTCAAATTTTACCGCTTTACCCAAAGGGTGGTGATCGCAACCGTGTAGCCAAAACTCTCAAAGCTTGGATATAGCGAATTGGGGAGAATCAAACGAACGAGATGTATGGAGCTGGGGGTTATAATATGGTAGCAAAAAAGGTCCAATAATCAATCAGAGATGCAAAGTTGAAAACGTCAACGACGGTTCGGTGGTCCTAGGCTAGACCGGCAGAGACGCGAGCCTAGAACACTAACAAAATCACGGCCGCACGAAACAAGGGAGGAGCACACCTGAATTTTTTTTTTTTTTCCTTTTTTTGCACTTTTTGTCCTTTTTTTTTTTTTTTTTGCAACAAATTTTTTCGAAAAGTCTACAAATGGTCTAAAACCGCCAGCCGTTTTTTTGAAACCGAACTATTTTCTTCTTGGTTGAAGTTGGGGAGTCCGTTTCAACGACTGAGTATCGCGGATCCGAAATCGGAACAATGCAAAATTACCACTAGGACTCGGAATAAGGGGTGGCGGGGAGATGAATTGGTGGAACCTTGACGTGGCATAATTGGTGGACTGGATGGGGGTGGGGCGGATATTGGTGGGTTGGACTTCGGGAAATTGGCGGAAATTGGGGGCGGGAAACCCTGAATTAAATTAAAAGACCGTAAACCCCAACCGAATGCAACCCCAATTCAACAAAGCAAATAAAAAGATTATGCAAAGGCTCGATTGGTTCGGACGGGATGAACTAACCCTAATTTTTTTTGGCTTTTTGTGGACTATAGGTATGAAGAAATCGATCTAAACACAAAAACCCAAAATCTCACCGAGCAACTCGAAATCGATACCACTTGATAGAGGCAAAGGTGTCCCGCCTTCATGAGATGGTGGATTTCCCGGGGAAGTCGACTTTGACGATCCGACCACAACGGCGGGACGCCGCCTTTAGCAATCGCTAAACCAACTCCGAGAGGTTATTGACCACGAGCACGATCAACCGACCACGGGTCTTTTCCCGCGAAGAACAAGCAAGAAACGGATTGCAACTGGATATTTAATATAAGATGAAAGCTTTATTGATCAAGGTGGGGTTTTGGACGCTTTGTCCCGGTCGAAACAAACGGCACGCCAAGGCATATGGCTAACTTTTAATCTAAACAAAACCCAAGTCTAAACGGTCCCTAAGGGCTGTATATATGGAGGAAGAGGGGTGAATTTCTGGCCCTTGGTGGAGGGGTCCAAACTAACCCTATCTCTTGTTTCCCCACAACGGACTCTAAAAATAGCCTATACTAATGTATTTGAAATTACATGGCCTGGCCCAATAATAAGGTGACGACACCTAGAATAGCCTATGGACAATATTATGAAGTGGCATCTTGTATATTTCGTCCAAAGCTTCATGCACTCCTTATGGTGGCTTCAAAGTCCAAATCATCACTTGAACTCCGTTTGATCCCCCATGCCATCAACTCCATTGTGTTCTTGCTCCAATGTTCATCCTTCTCCAAGCTAGGCCCTTCATTTGTAAGCAAAACAAATGTATCCAATTTAGGCAGCATCATATTCTCATGAACATTAGAATCATTACCAAGAAACGAAAGTACCGGTAATTTATTATGGAGCTCTAGTAATTGGTCCAGATGTATAGCATTGGGGTGTAACAATGGTATTGATTTCCCTCATCATATGGTATCATGAGCCACGTGATCACGCTTTTGGAGCCCTACCCCGTGATTTCTAGCTTGATTTTGTTGTTTTGGCCCTAAAACCCAAAATCCAAAAAATCCCCCAAAAATTTTGTGATTTGTTGGTTTTGATGATGTTTTTTGTTTTTGATCCGGGATTCGGTAACTCGGGATCTTGTGTTTCCCACCTTCCCCTTGAAATCCATCCAAAACCCCAAATCGCCAAATTCCACCCCATTTTCGAAGTTCTTCCGAGCAGTTCTTTAATTTGACCCGGATCATCCGACAAGTCCCGATCATCCGGACCGCCCGATCATCCGGCCTCGCCCGGATCATCCGCTTCCCAAAACGCAGCCATCCACCATCCACCACCACCATCCCACATACATACATCCTCCCCACCCCATCCACCACCATTTCCATTTGCCAAACCCCAAGACTCCACCCCCTACCATTCAATTTGAGTTCAACAATTTGAGGAGATTTTGTCCTCTTGTGTTTCGCATTTAGGCTCGGGTGACATCAACAACAAACGCCATTTTTTGTCGGCTACTCATTTCCTAATTTGTAACATTTTAATCTTTGTCATACCTTGCAATTGCATTGATAACCATCATAGACCATCTTTTTGCTGTTTCCCAATCGAGACTAGCCATTGAGTATTGCCGAACGGACTTGTGCACATTAGTTGCATACACCATATCATACATACAATCGAGGTGCATATCTCGAATCAACTTGTGTGTCACAAAGTTGTCATCGTACACAATTGCTATCTTAGTTTCCTTTTAAAAAAGAGCTCAAAAGAGAAAGAGCCACTCAAGCTTTTAAGCAAAGAGGAAAGATAAGCAAAGAGCTTAAAACAACATAGCATCATACAACATTAAGATTGTCATATAAGATCATCTTGGATCATTGCACCAAATACCATACAATAGTATACTTGGGATAGAGATCGGCATTTTTGCCAGTAGGTTGTGCACAAGCTGATCCGCTTATCGGCAATCGTAAAGGTTCTAGTATTGTGCAACAAGAGCATTTTCGTGGATTCCACATTTTGGCTCAATTTTGGTTTGCACAATCCCATTTATCTATTTGGTGTGTTTCCGGTACCACTACTTGCTTGGTCTACTTGTTGATATGCAATTTAATCTTCTTCAACAATCTTGAGTCAAGCTAACGATTGCAATCAATTTTGTGCCACCATCCTAACCAAGCTCCACCAAAGGCTTTTACTTGTGTAGGTGGAGAATCGACAAGGATCGGTACCAATAGTGCTATTTCATTGTCCGATTTGAGTGAACTTGATTCATTTTCAACTTCGGTCAAAGGTACATTGGTATTAGTTCTTCCTTCTACCACTCACAATTTTACTTGAAATGATGGATAGGCCAGTTCTTCTACAATCCACTCTTCATCGAAAGCAGACGACGACATGTCATCATACGTCACCAAGAGCCACCCTTTGGTGCGTAGGATCGAAAGTATGTCTAGAGGGGGGTGATTAGACTACTTGTCAATATAAAAATTCTGCCTTTTGACAAAGAACAGTTTTTGGCAGATTCACAATTATGATCAAGTCAAGCATCACCCCACATGCAATTCTAGAGTATAGGCAGCGGAAAGTAAATTGCACATGTAGTAAAGAGAGGTGGAGAAGAGCAAACGCAATTTTGGAGACGCTGGTGATTTTTCCGTGGTTCCGATAGGTGGCGCTTATCGCACATCCACGTTGATGGAGACTTCAACCCACGAGGGTAACGGCCATGCGAGTCCACGGAGGGCTCCACCCACTAAGGGTCCACAGAAGCAACCTTGTCTATTCCATCATGGCCTCACGCCCACGGAGGGCTTGCCTTACTCGGGTAGATCTTCACTAAGTAGGCGATCTCCTGCCTTACAAACTTCTTGGTTCAACTCCACATCTCGACGACGAGGCTCCCAAGCGACACCTAACCAATCTAGGAGGCACCACCTCCAAAAGGTAATAGATGTTGTAGATGATGATGAACCTTGCTCTTGTGCTTCAAATGATAATCTCCCCAACACTCAACTCTCCTCACTGATTTGGCTGTGGTGGAAGAAAGGATTGAGTGGAAAGCAACTGGAAGGCTAGAGATCAAGCTTCATATGGTGGGAGGAGCAACTTGATCTCAACACAAGGGTAGGTAGTTCTTCTCGTAAATGTAAGGTAGGAGTGGTAGTTCTTCCGATAGCCTTCCACTAATGAAGAGGGGTGGGGTATAAATAGCTTCCACACAAAATCCAATCGTACACATTTGAGCAATCTCGTGGGACCGGAGGACAACTCGGTGAGACCGATAGTTCAAATAATGTGAACGTTGGGATTTTAGGTGGGACCGAATATACAATCTCTGTAGTCCGATTCGCAATGACAAGAGCATGCCAGCGTGGGACCGACTTCATCATCTCGGTGACACCGATTTGATAATGTATACAAACTTGGCAACTCATGTTTCGTGAGACCGAGTTCGTAATCGGAAAATCTGAGTTTACTAGGGTTTGGCTTATGGCTGAGGTGGTTCATCTCTGTGACTGAGTTTGGAATATCGGTGGGACCGAGACTACTTATGAGTGTCTATGCGTGAAAGTTGCCGATAGTTTAGAGATGTATCACTAAGCACTTGAGCAACCGATCATCATCATAACCTCATCCCCTTTAATAGTATTGGCTTTTCCTATGGACTCAATGTGATCTTGGATCACTAAACCAAAATGGAGTCTTGAGCTTTTGCCAATGCTTGCCTTAGCATTTTGGGGGTCCACTTTTCATCCTTGCCATACCCATATCAACGAACTCTCCAAATGATTCTCAAGTAACTATTAGTTCAATGATATATAGTTTATTAATTACCAAACCACCCATGGATTAGTTGCACTTTCAATCTCCCTTTTGGTAATTGATGACAACATATAGATCAAAGCTTCACAAAGGATATAATCAATGAATAATATCGTCTTTGAGAAGTATGTGATAAGCAAGAGCTCCCCTAAATTTGTGCATTATTTAAGATTATGCTTGAATGCAAATGCACAATCGATTAGGATCATGGGTCACTCTTCCATGTCACATACATCTTGGTGGAGCGACAAAATGATAAGAATGAACAGATGCACCCAATCACCAAGACATGAGTAAATGGTCATACGAGATAGGAATGGCATATGATAAGCATTAGCACACATTAAAGCATAGTACACCAAGCACTCATTAAGGTAGAATCAAACGGAGTATCAAACACATCAATGTCTCAAAACCAACAGATCTCAAAGAAACCGCAAAAGAACGAAAGAGCAAAAGCGCAAAGACAACAACACTCTCTCTCAAGCCCTATCATCTATAAATTTTCCCTTGGCAACAAGTTACCAAAAGTTCAAAAGCATAGAGCTAAGCCACTCGTGGACTCTCACGCGGCTCCTGGCTCTGGTTGATGTCGGAGTGGATATGAC
Organism: Aegilops speltoides; assembly: GCA_021437245.1. Taxonomy (NCBI): domain Eukaryota; kingdom Viridiplantae; phylum Streptophyta; class Magnoliopsida; order Poales; family Poaceae; genus Aegilops; species Aegilops speltoides. The sequence goes on along the minus strand of JAHHZJ010005676.1, from coordinate 2,408 downwards.
AAGATCGGCGAAGACTTCAGACGATGTCTATGCCGGAGGAGTGGACACGGAGCCGAGCTGGAGTAGGAGCAATCGCTGAACTCGTGGAGGTGCTGTAGTCCCGTGTCACCATCGAATAGCAGCTGATCGGATCCTTTGGGAACCGGAGCAATCGTCGATGAGAATCTCGGACTAAGTCATCCGCAACTCACGATAAGCTCGCTTTGTCCTCGCTTTGCTTCCTCAATGTCTCCGCCGAGCTTGTTGACGGTCACTTGTACTTCAATCAGCTTCACGCCCAGAGCGTGGATCTTCTCGCCAACAATCCTCTCTAAGCTCTCCCGAGACTGTTCAATGCTGGCCAAGCGTTGTTCAATCCTTTGAGTAGCTTCAAGAATTTGCTCTCAAACTCTTTGGTTTAGTCTGCCGCTTCCTTGTCGCCTTTGGCTTTCTTAGCAGCTTGCGATCTTGGCTTGACCTTCAACAGATGTCGGATTCTCCTCATCCATCACAACAACATTGTCTTCATGCTCGCTGCAACGGTAAATGTTCTCTATCCAACAAGAATGTGCTCGTGCAAACTTGGTATTGATAAGCATCCAATCGGGCAAATCCACATGACCTTTCTCGGTCACCGCAGTCCTCTTAATGGTCTCTACCATCAAGTCCATCACCTTGAAAGGTGCTCTCTCATCAAGTATGTGCAGCATGTTGATAGAGTATCCTCGATCATGCGATCATCTCCAGATTTGGGCATCAAGGTATGCCTCAAAATGGTATTAGTGGTAGGTAGGCCTGCCGAGGTGGTAGATCGAGCCGAGCTTCCAGATTTGCAAATCCTCCTGAACCTCTTTGTACATGTTTTTCATGGATTCATGATTCTTCTTGGAATCCCATATACATCAATATCATCTTCTCGCAGACGAGCATTCAGAATTTCTGCCCATTCTTCAACGAAGAAGAAAACCTTTGACCTTCACCATCCACATAATCTTTCCATCAGGTAGAAGTGAGCTGTGGCATAAAATTGCATTATCATCTCATCGCTCCAACCGTCAATTTCTGACCTACAAAATCTGCAACTCCACATGCAGTGAAACTTTCATGCACATGTGGAAAGAAATCTCGTGCTTTCATGTCAATGTACTTCCAAATAACATATCCGTGTCTCGACTATGGGCTTCTTGTCCATCAAGACGGTCTCATAGAAGTCCTGCTGCTCTCGTGTGAAACTGGGATCTACAAGTTCTTCTCCTCACGGCATATGGGTCAGTTTGTCTCCATAGCTCGAGACCTTTATCTTTCCTTGCCTTCATATCCTCATTTTGAGGATGAGCATCATTATGGAGTGGCAGTTTTGGACGAAGTTTCAAAGAAAACTGGTCCTTCACCGCGACTCACTGGTGGCACATCATCCTTGTTCTTTTCGACGCGAATGTTTCGATGGTCCTCTTGGGCTTGGCAGCAGCTTTTGCTGGAGCTGCCTTAGCTGGAGCAGATTTCTTGGCTTTGATGTGGCTCCACTTAATGGCATCACCCATGAGCTTGCTTCCGAGGAGGAGGCTGGGGTGCTTCCTCATCCTCATCCTCTCATCCTGCATCTGCATGAGGATCAATATACATATCTGCTCTAGCTCCACACATGCACTACCCTCTTTCTCTTGGTGGTTTTCTTCACTTTGCTTGCAAATGCCTCTCCCAAATTCAGCTTCTTAGCAACAGTTGATCGCTTGACTTTTGCTGGTGCCCTTCTTAGATTGTTGATCTTGTTGCTCTTGGCAACAACCTTCCTTTAGGCTTTGAGGTCACCTCTTCCTAAACAACAAAATCAATCCTCATCATCTCGAATCCTCTTCTTTCTAGCTCGGTGGCTGCAGGAGGCATGCCACTTGGTGTACTCTCTCACCATCATCGATGAGCTACTAGGATCGTGACTAGTGCCTCCTCGAATGTCTGCAATGGGTGTCTCGACCTGTTCTCACCGCCACGTATCCACATGGCCGACAACCCGTGAATAGATAAGGTGTAGGCAGAGAAGAAGAGTCATCACAAAATGCGAAGTTTTTGCAAAAAATGAGTTCAAATTCTAGTATTAAGTTTTCACGAAGACATTTCGTCGACCGAAGTTTAAGGTTCGTGAATCAAGTGTTAAACAGAGCTTGGCACACCACTTTCGGTTTGACCAAGTGGGTTTCGTCCCGCCGAAACACTAGGGTTTCACAGAATCTTCATTTCGGTCACACCGATTTTGCACAACTCGGTTGGACCAGGGTGCAAAGGTAATGGCTATAGGCCAAATCGGTCATACCGAAAATATAAAATCGGTCTCACCGAGATGTGTTCCGTGGAAACCTAACCCTAAAACTTTTACTCGAATCTAGTTCAAACGAACCAATCTGGTGTACAGAGGATTTCAATCGTGGCAAGAT
>JAHHZJ010005674.1:0-41655 GCA_021437245.1 Aegilops speltoides | reverse complement strand
CAAGGAGGCTCCGCCAAGCAAGCACAGGCTGGCGACTCGCAAGGAGCCTGCCTCAGAAGCGGCAAATTAATAAGCGGACGGCCCCGCAAGCAATATCAGCAAAATCCACCGCACTAAGGGCCACGATCTCTATAATCGCAAGCGCCGACTATCTCGCCGAGCAGCAAAAAGCCGAGTATGAGAGGCGCGACAAGGAGAGGGCCCAAGGTGGCGGAGGAGAACCGAGAAGAAGCGGCTGCTCAACGGCCGTGGAGGACGCTGCAAGGCTAAGCGGCGACAAGGGGATCGACTTCCCCGGAGCCGCGACAAGGATGAAGACGACGATGAAGACATGGAGGATGAGGATGACAGCGAGCAGGAGTTCCGTAAGGCCACGGAGGTCCTGCAGGCGCCGACGGTGGCGCCATCGCACACCTCCCACCGCCAGCCAAAGCAAGGCGCTGCGGAAGTGAATGCAGCGAGTCATCCATAGAGTCGCAAGCAGTTCCTCAAATGGTCCAGCACGCCCATCATTTTTGATCTTGAGGAACACCCCGACCGCACCACCGCGGTCGGGTGCTTGCCGATGCTGGTCTCGCCCACCATCGGCAACCTCAAGGTCACCAAATGTTGGTTGACGGTGGGGGCCGGGCTGAACTTGATCTCCTCTCGCTGTGATCAAGAAACTCCAAATCCTGATGGCGAAGCTCAAGAGACCGGTTCTTTCCAAGGAATCAACCCGGACGGAGTAAGCCTAAGGGAAAGATCACTCGCCGCGACCTTTTGGCGGAGCTCAATTTCAGGATCGAGCGATCACTTTCGACGTCAGCCGATATTCCGCTACTATACAACGGAATACTCGCCGCCCCCCCTCGCCAAGTTCATGGCAGCTTCCCATTATGCTTACAATGTACTTCAAGATGCCGGGCCGATAAGCGCCATCACCGCCCACGGCGACAAGAAAGATGCGCTTATCTGCACCGACAAGATCTACCGATGCGGCAGCAGGCCGATAAGAATACACTTGCCGCCAAGCTCCCGGGGAAGAAGACGAAGACCAAGTCCGCAAGTGCTCCGGGCCCACTCCGCAACCGCACTCTTCGAGCGCTATGCCGCTGCCGAGGACGCCCCGCCGAGCTCCACCGCAAGAGTAAAGGGAATGGCCGCCCGCCGCAACCAAGAAGGTGTCCACCAAGGAGGACGGCACCGTGGAACTTTTTACCATCGCGCCACGCTTGACAAAGAATAGGAAAGCGCTGCCATTGCCTTCCCTCAAGGGCGAACGCCGATGTGTTTGCATGGCAACCATCCGACATCCCCGTGTTCCTGTGAAGGTAATTGAGCACAAGCTTGCCGCTTGCCCTCATGCGCGCCCATCAAGCAAAAAGTGAGGAAGCAAGCCGGAGCGCCAAGAATTCATCAATGGAGAGATCAAGAAGCTAGAGGCAGCAGCCTAGTTAGAGGCGTGATCCATCCGACGTGGTTAGCAAACCCAGCTTGTCGGGCGCAAGGCTAACGGGAAGTGGAGGCTGTGTATAGACTTCACCGATGTAAATAAAGCATGTCCCAAGGATCCATTCCCTTGCCGCCAGATTGACCAGATTGTTGACTCCACCGCCGGATGTGAGCTACTCGCTTTCTTGATGCATACCAGCTATCACCAGATCTTTATGGCCAAAGAGGATGAAGAGAAGATCTGCTTATCACTCCATGTGGCACCTATCGCTTCATACGCATGCCATTTGGACCAAGAATGCAGGATCAACATTTGCGTAGGGTAGTGTACATCGCTTTTGGAGCCACGATCCACGTAAATGTAGAGGCTTACATGGATGACATCGTGGTGAAGAGCAAGAGCAAGGATACGCTGATTCAAGATTTGAAGAGACATTTCAGAACCTCGCGAAGATACAGCTTTAAGTTGAACCCCGAGAAGTGCGCTTTGGAGTTCCTCCGCAAGCTTCTCGGTTCTTTGTGTCACAGAGGGGATTGAAGCCAACCCCGACAAGATTAAAGCCATCGAGCGATCAAGCCCCGGCGAGTCAAGGATGTCAAGGCTCGCACGCTTGTGTGGCTGCCTCAGAGGTTCATTTCAAAGTCAAGAGCGCCGCCTACCTTTCTTCAAAATCTTGAAGAAGGCATGCCCCATGAAGTGGACTCCGAAGCGGAGGCAGCGCCGCAAGATTTGAAACGATACCATCCTCCACCCCAATACTTGTCGCACCTAGACCACAGGAGAAGTTGTCACTGCATCTACCGCAACCAACCAAGTGGTTAGTGCTGCGCTAGTAGCGGAGAGGGAGCCCGACGAGGAGGCTGCACCACCGGCAAGCGACAAGGGGCTGCCCGACAAGCTCCGCCCCGACAAGGACAACTCACAGGGATGTAATGAGGTGCGGAAGAAGATGGTGCAGCGCCAGTATTTTGTAAGCCCTCTCCAGGGGCTAGATCAAGATACTCGTGTGCAAAGCTACTTTTCGCCTCCTCATGGCCTCGAGAAAGCTGCGCCATTACTTCCAGCACACGAGATAACAGTGAGTCACTGCCTCACCAAGAGGATATTGCACAACCTGTAAGCAACAGCAGGATCGCTGAGTGGGCACCTGAGCTGTCGAGCTTTGACTCAAGTTTGAAAGTACTTCCACCATACAGAGCCGGGCTTTGGCAGAATTCATAGCGTAATGGACCCCAACACCGATGAAGAAGTCCAAGAAACAAGTGCACCTGCATAAGAAGCAACAAGTGAATGGGTAATGTACTTTGATGGTGCCTTCAGCAGCAAGGCGCCGGGTGCCAAGGTACTCATCGCACCACCGGAGAGCACCTCAAGTATGTTATCCAGATGCACTTCCTAAGGGAGCAAGCGACAAACAACACCGCTGAATATGAAGGTTTGCTCGCGCCCTGTGGATTGCGCCAACTTGGGATCGTGAAGTTGATTGTAGGGAGACTCTCAGCTGGTGGTCCGCAAGTTAACAAGAGCTATCGAGAGCCCTTTGATGGAAGCTTATGTAGATGAAGTGAGGAAGCTTGAGGAGCGCTTTGAAGGTTTGCAGATGGAGCATGTCCCGAGAGCTCGTAATGAAATCGCAGATGGCCTTTCAAAGTGTGCTTCATGAAGTTACTCGGAACCAGGGACCTTTTTGCTCAAACTGACTCAACCATCCGTCACACCATCAATTGGGCAGTCCAAGAAGAGAAAGTTGGTCTCCGCGACTACTTGCCGGGGGGTCTCCCCGAGGCCGCCAAAGTCCCCAAGATCAACGGCCAGAACGCCGAGGAACAAGATGCTCTCAGAGATCCCGGATCTCAGGCGTTGAAGCAAGTGTTCCCGACAAGCCTTGCCCCGCAAGCTTGCCGGGACCTTCAGCCTCGCAAAGCCAGAGACCCTTGCCAGAGAAGCCGAGGTTCCTGCAGCTGCCCTCATGCCTTTAGTCCTTGCTGCTGAGCCCCGAGCCCAGATGGGCACAGCAGACGTCTGCTTCTTGCAAACCGGAGAACTTCCCGACGCACCCGTAAGAAATAGAAAAGATAACCAGACAATAAGTATGTACCAGCCGTGGATAACGAGCTGCATGTAAGAAGGCTCAATGGTGTCGATCAAGTGCATCTCCGTGGAAGATGGATGTAAGTTGCTGGCAGAGATACACGGAGGCATATGTGGCCACCACATTGGCAAGAGGGCGCTTGCCGGAAAGCTTTCCGCAAGGGTTCTTTGGCAAGAAGCCCTCCAAGATGCAATCGCACTAGTAACCAAGTGTGAAGCGTGCAAGGCCCATGCAAAGCAGATTCATCACCACCAAGCTCTCCAAACAATCCTTTATCCTCGCCCTTCTCGGTCTGGGGCTCGATATCTCGCCCTTCCCCTGTTGCCGGGGGCTTTGAGTACTTGTACGAGTAATCGACAAGTTCACAAAGTGGCCGTAAGTGGAGCCAAGAGAAAGGTGACAGACACACCAGCCGGTCAAGTTCTTTCAGTCGATTGTGTGCCGCTTTGGGATCCCTAACAGGTTATCACCGATAACGGTACACAATTCACTAGTCGCACCTTCATGCAAGACGCCCAAGACCTTGGCGCCAAGGTCTGTTTCGCTTGCTCACCCAAGGAGCAACGGTCAAGGTAGAGGGCTATCGCTGGCGTCGCCCCGGCTCAAGACAAGAACTTTCGACAGTCGCAAGAAAGGAAGAAATTGATAGAGGAGCTGCCGCGTTCTTTGGTCAATCGAACGACACCAAATCGAGCCACCGGACAGTACACCCTTTGCTCTAGTCTATGGAGCAGAAGCAGTTCTCCCCACGGAACTCAGATACGGATCTCCTCGAGTGCTCGCTATGATGAGTTTGAGCAAGAGCAATTGCGCAAGATGACGATTGCTCCTTGAGGAGGGACGCTCTGTGTGTCAGACGAGCTGCTCGATACCAAGAAGCCTTGCGCCGCTACCATAGCCGCAAGGTCAAAGCCAGAGTCTCGAGGAAGGCGACCTTTGTTCTTCGCGTGTTCAGTCCGCCAAGAATTCCAACAAGTTGACGCCGGCGGGAAGGCCCTTATCGGGTGAGACAAGTCACGAGGCCCGGCGCTGTCCGCCGAGACCAAGAAGGCTTACCAAAGGAGCAATTCCTCGAACATAGAGCATCTTCGCAAGTTTTACCCATAAGGCGCTGTTGTTGATCCGCCCCAAGCAACCACCTTTTGTACAAAGCTTTGCCGCCGCTGCATATAACCCTTTGTACAAAGCCGGGCGCAGACCTGCAGCAATAAAGCCTCTGTGTTTTATGCTGGTTGCCTTTTTCCATGCTTTTCTTTGCTATTTGCATGAGTTATTTGGCATCTTTCGTATGACACACATATCCGCAAGCAATAGCACGCCAAAAGGCCATTTGCTTGTTTCTTCTTCTTTTTCCTTGTCTCTAAACAGAAGAAACGCTCTCGCACAAGTTTGCCGGGGGGGAAGGAAATGGAGGATGAACCAAGTGCCGTTCAAGAAAGAGAAGCTTGCCGGAGAACGCGCAGATCACGAAAGCTATCCGTTCAAGAAAGAGAAGCTTGCCGGAGAACGCGCAGATCACGAAAGCTAAGTTATCAGAATTTGAGCAGCTCAAAATTTTAAATTTTAAGTTGCCTTCCTTGAACGACCACACTTTGTATGGAAAACTTGTGCTCGGAGGAACTTACCTGTGGATAGCCGCACTTTATCTTGTTTCGAGCACACTCAACGAAGTTAAAAGTGAGCTGCACAAGCTTCGCGCCTTTGTTTCGCTTTTCGAGTCCGCTCAGCAAGCTAAGTGCTAGACTAGTCGCTGCAAGGTTGCTTGCCGATAAGGCCTTGGCCAGCAGGCTGCTTCGAAGTTCAAGACTCAACAATGCAGAGGGCCCCTTGCCGCAAATCTCCTAGAAGCGCAAGGATGAAGCATACAAAGTTGAGGATCAAAACAAGGGGATAACACCGCATCCATTGATCAAATAAAGATAGTATCCGCAAGAAATAACTTGTCACGGTGGCTAATGAGTTCATAACACCTCGTGCAGCAACTAAAAGAGATAAAGATAAAGGAGGCCTAGTCTACGCGGGTCGCCTCCATCCCGAGATCTTGTTCACCTTGGCGATGATGGGGCGACCTGCCCTTCAGAGCTCCATGTTTGCGCCGGCCGGCAAGCTGCGAAGAACGCTGCAGGTTTATGCCGGATTATGTATACGATCTTCGCCAAGACACGCCCAGTGGTTCCCAAGACAGCCGACGAGTCTCCCTCGGCAAGTTGCGCTGATCTTCTTCCGCAGATTTGCAAGGGCCGCGCGATCCCCCAAGAAGAGGCTGAGCTTACGCCGTGGAGCGAGATTTGGGTCCGGGAGTAGATGAGGTGCTCCAGCTTCAGCGCCAAAGAGCTCCTCGGTCAATGGCGGACGCAGAAGATACCAAGTCCTCGGTCCATATCTCGACGACACGGCGGAAGTCCTCGGTTGCTTTGTTGGCGCTGACCACTAAGGTTCGCTTCCTCGCTGAGCTCCTCCTTCACCTTGGTTTCCGATCCCAGCAGCCAAGCGAGTCCCTCAACAGAGACTTGAAGCTCAAGACCTCGATGGAGTCCTGGCGGCCTTCAGCCTGTCCGCCTTCTTGGAAAGGCACCCCGGAGTTCTGAGTTGGTGGGAGATCCTTCGCGGCCCGTGACGAGCGCGCGACCTTCTCCTCGCCGCCTTTCAAGAACTCCTCCACTGCGCCGACCTTGGCGGCAAGCTCCTCCTTGGCGGTTTCATGACAAATGCAAAGGCCCTTTGCCTCCTTCTGCCTCCCCGCCAAGGGCCTGTTCTCTGCAGCGGCAAGGTCTTCCTCGTGGGCCGAGGGTGACCTTCCGCTGATGAGTTCTCCTTCTCACCGGACAGCTCCACTCGGCGAGCCGCTGCTGCTCTTCGCCTCGCCTTCTCCAAAGAACTACTCTCATATTCTCCACTCATGGAGAGCAGCCTGATTACGGCGCTGAGCTCCGCCAAGGCTCTCCATCTCCTCGTGGCCTTGGCGGCGAGGGCCTCCGGAAGCGAAGCTACCGTCTGCCCGGAAGGGCCAGAGCTGGTGAAGCAGCCTCCGCAGCTCTCGCCTCCTCGGGCGACAAATTAACGCCTCCCCCACAAGGGGCAGCAGTGGCCTCTTCGCCCGAGAAGCTATGTACGCGAGCTCCTGGTCCGTGGTGTCCCGTGGTCAGCCCCGGTTCATCCTTGTTCTTCGCCACCTCCTCAAGTTTGTCGGAAGTTGAGGACGCCTATTGGCTCGGGCGAATCCATGTGCGCCCACGCCATGCGAAGTCGCACGCTGGCATCATGGCGAGGAGACGATCCCGAGCCGCGGTTGCTGCAGAGGGGCACCACTCCCGGAAGGTCTGAACCACTCGATGGGCCGAAATATATTTGAAGAGTTCCCGACCATCCCCTCAGCTCCAGCCGCGGAAGTTGAAATTCAGCCCGGCCCAGCCTCATTATATCCTCGCCAGCATTCCCAGCCGGCTTTTTTCCTCGCCTTGGAGAGGGGCAATGCGGGCGGCGGAGGAAATCTGCTACCTCCTCAAGAACGGCCGATTTGTTGCTCAAGACGAAGAATCCGGACGAGGGCAGCGCCGAGCTTGATATCGTCCAATCCAGCTCGCTTCCGCCTTCGGCCACAAGACGATGGGCGCCAGCGCTGCACGGTGAAGGATCGCGGTTCGCCTTCAACGATCCAACACCAGTCTCAGACGCCACTCTTCCCACTTGCCGCTGAGCTCCCCCGCAAGCACGACTCTTCAAGTTCGCATTTAAAACCCAAGAAATCCTCCGGAGAGGGGGGCCGGCTCGCCTAGGGGTAAAGAAGTGCCCCAACAGCGCCACGCTTGGGTATATCCTTATGAAGTTTTCGCACATGTAGCGAAACCGCCATCGTGAGGACGGCGCTGGGGTGAAGTCAAGAAGGTGGAAGCCGAGGTGCATGATGTCGCAGAAGAAATTGGAAAAAGGGGGACAAAGACCGCAGTGGAAGAAGGCTGCTAAGAAATAGTACCCGCCGATAGTTGTCCATGGTAGCGGCCGGATGAGCTCGTCCGAGGATGCGCCGTGGTCTTCTTTGGCCTGCACAGTAATATTTTCTCCAGAGTTCCTGCACGCCGAGTCACAAGGGAAGACGACGCTTCGCTCGCAGATCGTGGCGAAGCCACCAGCCGCTTTCGGATTCTCCTCTTGGTCTTCTCCGCTTCCCTTTCCCTTCCCGCCTTCGGGCCATGGCGGAGGCGGCGAGGGAAGGAGGACGAAGAGTCCGCGGCACCGCAGACGCAAGAGACGATGGAGGAGATGCGGAGGCGAGCGCAAAGGGGATCTCTCGGAGGAGGAAGAAGATGCAATGAAAGCGGCGGAGGGAACCGCTACCGCTTCCTATGTTTTTATGGGGAAGTGGGGCGCCGCTTTTCTCATTGAAAGACGTGGGCACGCCCCATCCCACGACGCCAGAATCGACGCTGCGGTTGCACGGGAGGCGGCAGAGGCGAAGTGGATTCGCACGCCAGGCCTCGTGGTGCCTGCAGACCGCTTTGGCCCGGCCAACAACAGCCGCACTGCAGTGGCCCAGCCCGGGCTCCTGCCGGTAGAGCCAAGGTAGGGTACCTCAAGACCCAACTTGTGCACGGCAGTTGCAGCCCTCGCTGGCCGGATCTACCACATGCTTGCCGGAGACCATTCCTACTCAATATCAAGCCATTCAAGAACAAAGTGTACAAGACAGAAGATCAAGACCCCGCAAGAGGAGCTTGCCGAAGGCCGCCCAGCTCAAGATTACATCACCACGCAAGGCCCTCAAGCGAGAGGAGCTCGCCGGGAGACTAGAAGAATACATCAGAGAAGACACGCCGGCGCTTATACGCTGCCCGGCGAGGGCCCGGGAGCGGTTACAAAGCCCGGCAAGCTCCCCGGCCCGCAAGATTAAGACCCCGCAAGGTACTTGCCGGAGAGCTGCGCCATGCGTGCTCGCACTCCAGCCATCCGCCCACGCCGCCTTTGAGCCTCTCCAGAGACGCTGCGCGGATGGTCAGGCATCCCGAGGGTGCGGTGGCACTCCACGGTAGGATCCATCGCTGCGGCAGACGGAGACGCACGGGCGGGAGCTTTGGGGTCGACGGCGACGGCATTAAATGCCTTTGTCCCCATCACAAAGTAGGTAGAAACCACTGCTCAAGCAATCGTGAGTCAAGACTGCTCCCAGAGACTGCTCCAACTACCACCTCTTTTACATTTCTACCCTTTCTCCTACGCTGACACCTGCAAGCACCCCTTGGCACTATAAAAGGAGGCCCATGCACAACGAGAGGGGGTTCAGCCGCTCATTCGCACTCTCGCGCCCGGTAGCTACCATCGTAGCTCTTCAAGCCCCGAGCCCAATACAAACACAAAGCAGCAGAGGGTTTACGCCATCCATCGCGTCTGTTGGGTAAAATCCGCCGCTGCATCGCCGACCGCTTCTCAGGTTCTCCGCCTCGCACTGCTGCATAAGGGGCCCGCCCCATAGGTGTCAAGCGGGCGGGCCTCCTCCGTCCCCGGCCCCGACAGGGTTTTGCTTGCCGCACTTCAAGATAATATAGTTCTTCATTGGTGTCATCGAACTCATCGTCGGAACCACGCCTATCGAGAGGGACAAACACCGACAAACAAGGAAGAACACAATCAATGCAATGCACAATATGATGCATGATCATGACATGGCAATATGTGTGATTTGAGATAATGCACCTAGCAACAGATTAAATGAAGTTGGTTTGAATACAAGATTCAAATTCAAACTCCATATGTGATTATTCAAATGCCATTTAATTGATTTGACCTAAACAGTGAACAAAAGTTGTTCTAACATGCATGAAAATGGTATGATGCATAGATTGGATTTTTCTCGATCATTTTAATATATAATATATTTCATTCTCGAGCTACGGTTGAATTTCTATGATTTTTAGAAGTTTATACTATTTTCTCGAATTTCAGATTATTTAAAATCCAGCAATTCCTTTACGGCGCCAAGACTACGCCATGTCGACCTAAGCAAGTCAACAGCAGTGGTTCAGGTCAAACCCGACCAGTGGGGTCCATCGGTCAAGGACACGGTGCTGTTCGTGAGTCAATGATGTGGGGCCAGTCAATGGCCACGCTGCCTAGGTCAACACCGACGCAGGGTTCAGCTAACGGCCACGCCACCTGGTCAAAGCTGACTCATGGGCCCGCCAGATTAGTTAAACTTAATGTAAAAAATAAACTGGTTTAGTTAGGGAGTGGGACCCACCTGCCGGTGAGAGAGGTTAATTAGTCGGGTCATTAGCCCCTAACGGCAGAGCCACGCCAAGACGCCGGATTGTCGCCGGCGACGACCACAACCGCGCAGGAGCTCGCCGGAGTGGTGCTACGGACGGTGTTAGGCAAAGCCAAGGGCACTGGGAGGGTTGCTTTTCCTCGCAAGATCCAGGGAGGCACGCGGAGGCGCTGGGTGGCCGGAGTCGCGGAACGAAGCCAAGGGCGGCGCCGGAGTTCGGTGCTCACGGGTTTAGCGCCAGTGTGCACGGAGGGGAGCTGTGTGTGTGTAGGCCCGTGAGGTGGAGCGCCCTCCGTGCTCGGGAGTGAGCTACGGTGGCTCGCCTCGCTCGCACTATCGCCGGGCGCAGGAGCTCACGGCTTCGTGGGAACGGGCGTTGTAGGACGAATTAGGCGACGGGTATGGGGGAACGGTGCAGAGGCTCACCGCGTTCTTCTCGTGCAGCTGGAGAGGCAGGGAGACACGGGTCCCGCGGAACGTCAAGGGGATCTCTGCACCCGAGGACAGAGACGGCGGCCAAGGGCGCACAGGGCTTCCGCGCTAGGCGGCTCGGTGAGGAGGAAGAGAGGACGAGGCGGAGCTCGTGGGCGGTTTGAGAGGCTCGGGATGGCTGCATTACGGCTATGGCGAACGGCGGCGGCGGGCGCTCGCCGTAGGCGTGGTGAGAGCGGGACAGAGGAGGGGAACGAGGGAGAGGAAGAGAGTGAGGGGGTCCAGGGGTCGGGCGGCGCCGAGGAGATGATGCGAGGCGTCATGTGTGGCCAGCGACGCAGCAGCAGCCCGGTGGCGTGGCAGCTCGGGCGGCGTTGCAGCGGTGTCCCTCCTCCGCCTATTGGCACGAGGAGGAAGGCGACAGGAGGCGCCTGTGGCTGGGCTAATAATAAGTCGGGTCACCAAGAGGCTGGCTGTAAGTGGGCGCCTGTAACTTTCTTTCTTTTTTGTTCTGCTTTGCTTTGTTTTAAACGCTGCCACTGCTTAAATTCTAAAATGACTCTAGACAAGGCCAAATATCCTCCGGGTATTTCTATGTTGCTAAATGGACTAATCCAGAGGCACATAAATGTTCCAGGTATTTGAAGATATATCCTATATATATTATGGATATATTTTCAAATGCAAATAGAATAATGATTTAAATCCAAAGGCTCAAAATATTCCTCAAAATGTTCATTATTTTTTGGTTTGGTGCAAAACCTTGCCAAAATATAACCAACATTATTTAAGGCCATTTTGGAAACACTGAATGCAATTTTTCAGGTTCTTTGCCCTACTTTTAATTAAGTTTTTGAGGCTTTCAAAATTCCTCAATTCAAGTTTCAAAATATAGACATGATGCACACATGAAGCTAGCCGAGAGCACTACCAGCAGCTAGGGATGTGACAGCTCACCCCTACTAAACAAGAATCTCGTCCCGAGATTCAAGACGTGAGGTAAGAAGACAGAGGGGACACAAAGCTAACACGATCTTCGTGATCCAATTGCCCTTCTCGAAGATGTTGGTTCATTGCTCCAATTGATCTTGACGTCCTTGCTTTCGAGATCTTCATCCAACACGATGGCGACAGAAAGAAACTCTATAAGAAATGATTTCCTCGGAGATCGAGCACTCCAAAATCAACTCGTGGAATGAGATGTTGGAACATTTCGAGTTGAGACGCAAAACACATCGAGAGGGATGGAAGAACAAACAACGAGGTTTGAATTGGTGGGCAACAATTCCACACTTAGAGAGATGGTGGATGGTTTCAAGATAGTGATGAAATAGTTGCCATGATTACCATAACGATGCACCTTAGGGAAGGTGACTCGTAGAGATATTCCCTTAAGTGGCAAAAGAATTACTTTTGATTCATAGATCATTGAGACTTGTTATACCAACTTAAGGCAATCACAATCGATTATTTGAAGGAATTCAAAAGGATGACATACTCGGACTAGAATGGATGATGTGGACTACCTTGTTGAAGACAACGCAATGGATGACTTTAGTAACTAGGGAAAAAGCTCAATAGTAGAGAGTGAGTCCACTGTTTGAAAAGTTATAGCATAATCGAGGAAGCTGAGAGCAATCCCAGTTAGTGCTGATGATAACACCTAGCGCTTGTGTGTGATCTCAAGAACTTGAGCATTTCCATAATCATCAAGGTTTTACCAACATCCATGTCAAGGGTGCTGACAACACAACATACTACCATGATGAATAGCGATGGACGATGCAGATGCAAAGGAGGATAACACTTTCTCAGATTTCACCTTAGCGAGGCCAAGGGGACAAAATCTGGATGATCGACCGAGAGACATTTAGCACTCTGCTTCTAATGTTCTCCTTGATGTGCTAGCGCAACCCATTTATTAAAATGGTCTGGTATCTAGAACATCAAGTAAAGGTCGGACTTCGGGAACACCAAAAATCCATAAGGAATAACTATGGAGTAAATTCTACGAAATCCTCATGGAGAAAATGGACAAATTGCCCAATCAAGATACTACAGTGATAGATCCTCCGACTAGGTGCGTCGGCCAGAACATCAACCCTGTCGGGACCTACATCATAGATCCTGGAAAGGTTCCAACCATCATATCTGCCTGAGATTCAGATCTGGTTGGTAACAGAATATTCCAGACATCACGTCTGGGAAAGAAAATTTGCAACACAAACCGACGATATGACGTTGCGGAATTCTCGGGAAATGAACTACGATAGCAAGCTCCAAAACATGAGCCGTTCTCATAAACCTGTGAACACGCTGTCCAAGACAAGCATGACCACATAGTAGTCTTATAATAAAACACTAGTGAGTTCTGGTTGGGAACCATCATTGAGGATATCAAGTCTTGTGCACTTAAATTAGACTTCTTTACCTAGAACAAGTCAATCAGTGGCTTGGTGTGCTACGGAATTCATATGGAGTGGAGGTAATTAATCTACCAAACCATAGTTTACTTTGCACATGCATGACTGACTTGGGATGATTCCAAAGGAAAAAAAAACAATCTTTCTCGAATTCACGGCGGCAACTTACATCAAATGCACGTGAATTATAGGAAGTCACTACTTCCATCCAAACATATGCTTCATGAACGGAACATGAAGGCATTGTTTACAAAGTTTCCAACACTAGCTTAACGCTTAACACTAATCATGGGGAGACAAGATGTCATTCGATGGGCTCAACAAAGAACTCATCGGAATTTCCATATCACTGGACTTCCACCACTATGTGAACAATGTGATAGTATTGGTCAGACCAAAGATGTAATGGTGTATGCTCGAGGAATCAACCACGAGTAAGACAACATTACGAACATCGTTGGTTCTGTTTTGATTTGACGATAGCCCACACTCAAATCAAAGTTTTAACAAGATAATAGGTCCAACAACTGAACACGAGGGTCAATCGATGAAAATACCATCTTTCTTCAACACACATACAAGATATCCCTTAAAATGAACTAAGTCGGACAAGCTTTTATCTTCCAACTCTCCAAGTTGTTGTTTAGCATAACCAACTAGCTCAGGGGTATCCTGCACAGATTCTTGGAGAAGGTTGGTTTACAAGAAACTAACTTGATCACGGGCTCAACATAGCGGTCGGTGGCGACCCGATAATACTCCCGAGAAGATATTCGGAAAATCACAAACCACCGATATGTTACTAAGCTCGAGAAAATCTTGCTTTTAGGATTAAGACGATATGATCAATAGAGCAAGGGTTTGAATAATCCTAACTCATTGATCGAAGGGTGCACCGGAAATAAGGACTAGGTAGCACAATCATACTTAGGGTGATGATTCAGTAATCAACATGCTAAGAATGAGGTTATTGTCCTTTAACTACCAAGCAACAAGGTTGCTAGGAGTATTGAATTCACACATCACGATTCACTTGTCGGCATTCCGGTTGCAACAACACGGAACCGAGGGATGAATAATAATGGCGAGAAGTATCACTACGTCAAGAATTCACAAGAGCCGGTGCAATTCTCATGAAAATCCTGACATAAAGACGGTAATACTTCAGGGTAGAACAGAATTAAAAGCTGGGTTGGCATTTTGATCTGCGGAATACAACTGCTTTGGCCCAATCCTAGATATGGATGAGGTACTGGAGTTTGTTTCTCCTAGTCATTCCAGAATAGAATGGCTTGATGGACCACAAGAGTAATAGGCAACGATGAACGAATGTACGCATACTCTTGACTATCAATTGATAGACGAAGGTCAGAAGACAACTAAAGAGGGACAACTCAAAGGAACATATATCTTTCTGAGTTGTGGATGCATAGATTAGTATGTCGAGCGAAGCTCAACATTTCTTCCGGATAACCCATGCAGAAGGTAGAACTGGCAGATTCGCAATATAGAATGGAGAACTCATCAAGAGCACTCGTTGTGATCTTTTGTTCAAGAACTTCGCCGTAAGCGCTCATGGTATTTGGAAGAACAATATACCACTTAACCTCGAGAACTATCACAAGGTTACTAATAACCTAAAGGAACTAGCAAACACTATCAACATGAAGTAAGTAGGGTGAATCTCGGTTCAAAACCCGTAAGTGGAATACCTACATACTAAGTGGCATCACGGATGCTTTAGACCGATGGCCGTAATCATCACATCGGGAACACAAAGCATGGCTAAATTACTAGGTAATACTCTAGACATCTAGGGTCATAATAATAGCTCCAACATATACGCCGAGGCAATAGAGTACCTCAACTCACCGCTTAGTGTGGTTAATCTGGCACAAAGGAACTTTGAAACGGTAGGAAGGGATTTGCAAATGCATCAGATTATTTAGAAACCTGGGATAACTCGGACAGCATAACGGCTGTAAATGCTCGAAAAGATTTGAGACATACTGCAAAAATGGTGGCATAACCACTCAGAAGTACAATATCAAGGTTTCGAGATCAACAATTAACGTACGGAAGTAGTAGGAACTTAACTGAGGCTTGAAACCAACAATCCTATAAGTCTACGGATTAGTAACACGTGACCCTAATAGAAGAAGGAGAGAGCCTAGTTCCTTAACCCCGTAGGAAAAGATAAGATGACTCAGATCAGAAGGGCATAAGGTAAAGGAGTAAAAAGAGCCTTACGTTCCCATCCCACAATCAATTCCCCTACATATAACTAAAGCATTTCTAGACTCAACTTCGACCAGTTTGGCTTGGTAATCCTACAGCAATAAGCTCGATACCAAAGTCTGTCAGACCTCGACTCAATGCCACATCGATCTAGCATGTAACACCTCATATCACTTTATGCCTCACGCACGGTATTCCTACGGGTGTCGCTATACCTTTGCCCGGACCGCTTATGCCTTTTGTCACACGATATGATAGTGTCGCTAGCATCCATATGATAAGGAGCCCGGCTGACATGGCTAGTCATAAACCCAAAGTGGCACAAACTTACAGGACAGCATCCATGACCCAAAGATCGAACGTGTCGGTCATCACGAGTGAATCCAAAGCTATAGCACTGGCTAGCAGATTCGTGAACCGGCAGTAGCGGCTAACAGACTCCTAGAGTCATCGCGGACGCTTTCAAGGGATGTATACAGAACGAAGAAGGACACAGTCGCCAGCCTATGTTCCGGAGCAAGAGTGCTACCATGGCTCAAGAAACACTAGGAGACATTTCCCGGTAAGAGAGGCTACTAAAGATAAACAACTAGATAGTCAGATCCCACACATATCAAGCATTTCAAATATACACACAATATGCTCGATATGTGTAAATACAACATGGCATCAAAACATAACTCTACGACTCAAGTATGTATTCATTAGGCTCCGAGGAGGGAGATATTACAAACAGGGGTCTCACGACCCAACATTCAGAGCATACAAGTCAAGCACAAGCGGAAGCTTATCATGTCTGAGTACAGACATCTACAAATGAAAAGGCTTAGAAGCCCGACTATCTACTAGAACCTTGCCGAGGGCACAAGATCGTAGCTGAGGTAACAAGCTAAACGTCAAGTCCACGCGGAACTACTAGTGAGACGGAAGTCTCTCTGCAAAAACATAAAATAGGCAAACGTGAGTACAAATGTACCCAAAGAAGACTTACATCGTAACTAACTACATATGCATCATTATCAACAAAGGGGTAGTGGGGTTTAACCGCAGAAGCCAGCTTTGACTCGTGGCTATCCCGAACTACGATCGCAAGTAACTCTTTTGAGGTGGCGCACACGAGTCCACATATTCACCAAATCAATACACCACTATGGATCCGCCTCCTGCCTCCCCACGAGAACGCCATCCATAGCACTCACACTTATCTTGCGATTTTAGAGTATCCACTTTCACTTGTCTATGAACTGCATAAGGGTCCAAGTTTCCATATCCGAGGAATCCGCTATTCAATAGATAATGATAACCCCGCAGGGTGTACTTCTTCACACACGCTCGCCACTTATCGCCTCAGACACGCCATGTACCTCGCAACCTTCAAGCGAAGCCAGCGAGGAGTCGGCCACGCCTACCTAAACACTCAAATCTCTCGCCCAGTGTTTATCGCCTATTCGGTTCCATCCGCAAGGAGATCCGCCGGGTGTCGCCACGGCCCCAAACGATGTGAGCAGGGTTCCCAAGCCCACCTCGACGGGTGGATCTATGCTTGGTACACTGTACACGGTGCCTAGTCTGTCCCAAGCCCACCTGCACTGGTGCCACTTGGTAGACTACTAACACTACCTACAAACACCAGAAACTAGTTGCAACTCCTGGACAGAGAACAAGGGTGATTAAGAAGCCGAGAGGGCTTGGAGCGCCCGGAGCCCAATGTGTGGTAGTAGCTGTTCATGGATCACAAACACGTAACTCAGCCTCCCGAGGACGGCTGCAATGAGACAACCCACCATGTACTCCTACATGGCCTCTCACCGCTACCTTTACCAAATCGTGTTCACACACTTAGCTCTCAACAGTAGGACATGTTTACACACCTCCGATTCATTTCCGATGAATCAGACCTGACACAACTCTAAGCAATAGCAGGCATGACAAACAAGCATGAATGAGTAGGCACATCAGGCTCAAACAACTCCTACTCATGCTAGTGGGTTTCATCTATTTACCGTGGAATGACAGTCATGCAGAGGATAAAGGGTTCAACTATCGCAGCATGTAACGGTTGTAACGTTGTTGTCCTAATGCAGAAAAGAGAGCAGGAGCGAGAGTGTAGGATTGTATCGAATGAACAAGGGGTTTTGCTTGCCCGCACTTCAAGATAATATAGTTCTTCATTGGTGTCATCAAACTCATCGCCGAACCACGCCTATCGAGAGGGACAAACACCGCAAACAAGGAAGAACACAATCAATGCAATGCACAATATGATGCATGATCATGACATGGCAATATGCTGTGATTTGAGATAATGCAGCTAGCAATGATTAATGAAGTTGGTTTGAATACAAGATTCAAATTCAAACTCCATATGTGATTATTCAAATGCCATTTAATTGATTTGACCTAAACAGTGAACAAAAGTTGTTCTAACATGCATGAAAATGGTACAGATGCATAGATTGGATTTTTCTGATCATTTTTCATATATAATATATTTCATTCTTAGCTACGGTTGAATTTCTATGATTTTTAGAAGTTTATACTATTTTCTGGAATTTCCTGTATTATTTAAAATCCAGCAATTACTAAAGTCCTTTTTTGGGCCGAGATTTTCCGGAACACTTTCTCCGGGTTTGTGTGCAAGTATTTCAAATAATTTTTTTTTGAATTTTTTTCCCTCCAGATCTTAAAAGCCCCGTAACTTTTTTTCTGTTAGGCTTTTGAGGATTTTGAAAACGTTTAACGAGGATTTTGAGGATTTTCTGTTAGTTCTGAGTGAATTGCCTCGGTATGATAATTCTATCATCAGTTTATTCCCTGTTTCTTCTCTTGCCTGAGCCTGACACACTATTCTAGCTAGACATGGTTGTGGCTCATAACACCTGATGACCAAACGGATCTACGGCACCATCGAATCTCAAACTTTAACTGCCAAAACTATTGTTTTTCATCCTGTAGTCCCATTTAGAATTACTAAACGTCCTTTTTGGGCCGAGATTTCCAGGAACGCTTTCGTGCGGTTTGTGTGCAAGTATTTGAAACCATACGGACCTAAAAATTAGAAGTCATTCCATCTTTATTCCCTAGAGTCTTCCAAGAGTTTTTAAACCGCCCAATGGAGCACGTTATCATTCTTGTTAGTTTTGAGGAATTCCTCGGTATGATAATTTTTCATCAGCTTGTTCCCCGTTTCTTCTCTAGCCTGAGCCTGACACACTATTCTAGCTAGACATGGGTCTAGCTCGTAACACCTCATGACCAAATGGATCTACGGCACCATCGAATCTCAAACTTTAACTGCCAAAACTATTGTTTTTCATCTTGTAGTCCCTTTTAGAATTACTAAAGTCCTTTTTTGGGCCGAGATTTCAACACTTTCTCCGGGTTTGTGTGAAAGTATTTCAAATATATTTTTTTTGAATTTTTTGCCTCCAGATCTTAAAAGCCCCGTAACTTTTTTTTCTATTAGGCTTTTGAGGATTTTGAAAACGTTTAACGAGGATTTTGAGGATTTTCTCGTTAGTTCTGAGTGAATTGCCTCGCATGATAATTCTATCATCAATTTATTCCCTGTTTCTTCTCTTGCCTGAGCCTGACACACTATTCTAGCTAGACATGGTTGTGGCTCGTAACACCTGATGACCAAACGGATCTACGGCACCATCGAATATCAAACTTTAACTGCCAAAACTATTGTTTTTCATCCTGTAGTCCCATTTAGAATTATTAAACGTCCTTTTTTGGGCCGAGATTTCCAGGAACGCTTTCATGCGGTTTGTGTGCAAGTATTTGAAACCATACAGACCTAAAAATTAGAAGTCATTCCATCTTTATTCCCCTAGAGTCTTCCAAGAGTTTTCTAAACCGCCCAATGGAGCACGTTATCATTCTTGTTAGTTTTGAGGAATTCCTCGGTATGATAATTTTTCATCAGCTTGTTCCCTGCTTTCTTCTCTAGCCCGAGCTCGACACACTATTCTAGCTAGACATGGGTCTAGCTCAGAACACCGATGACCAAATGGATCTACTGCACCATCGAATCTCAAACTTTAACCGCCAAAACTATTGTTTTTCATCTTGTAGTCCCTTTAGAAATACTAAAGTCCTTTTTGGGTAGATTTTAACACTTTCTCCGGTTTGTGTGCAAGTATTTCAAATAATTTTTTTTTGAATTTTTTTGCCTCCAGATCTTAAAAGCCCCGTAACTTTTTTTCTATTAGGCTTTTGAGGATTTTGAAAACGTTTAACGAGGATTTTGAGGATTTTCTGTTAGTTCTGAGTGAATTGCCTCGGTATGATAATTCTATCATCAATTTATTCCCTGTTTCTTCTCTTGCCTGAGCTTGACACACTATTCTAGCTAGACATGGTTGTGGCTCGTAACACCTGATGACCAAACGGATCTACGGCACCATCAATCTCAAACTTTAACTGCCAAAACTATTGTTTTTCATCCTGTAATCCCATTTAGAATTATTAAACGTCCTTTTTTGGGCCGAGATTTCCAGGAACGCTTTCATGCGGTTTGTGTGCAAGTATTTGAAACCATACGGACCTAAAAATTAGAAGTCATTCCATCTTTATTCCCCTAGAGTCTTCCAGTAGTTTTCTAAACCGCCCAATGGAGCACGTTATCATTCTTGTTAGTTTTGAGTGAATTCCTCAGATGATAATTTTTCATCAGCTTGTTCCCTGCTTTTTCTCTAGCCCGAGCCTCGACACTATTCTAGCTAGACATGGGTCTAGCTCAGAACACCCGATGACCAAATGGATCTACGGCACCATCGAATCTCAAACTTTAACTCGCCAAAACTATTGTTTTTCATCTTGTAGTCCTTTTAGAAATACTAAAGTCCTTTTTGGGTGAGATTTTAACACTTTCTCCGGTTTGTGTGCAAGTATTTCAAATAATTTTTTTGAATTTTTTGCTCCAGATCTTAAAAGCCCCGTAACTTTTTTTTCTATTAGGCTTTTGAGGATTTTGAAAACGCTTAACGAGGATTTTGAGGATTTTCTCGTTAGTTCTGAGTGAATTGCCTCGTATGATAATTCTATCATCAATTTATTCCCTGCTTCTTCTCTTGCCTGAGCTTGACACACTATTCTAGCTAGACATGGTTGTGGCTCGTAACACCTGATGACCAAACGGATCTACGGCACCATCAATCTCAAACTTTAACTGCCAAAACTATTGTTTTTCATCCTGTAATCCCATTTAGAATTATTAAACGTCCTTTTTAAATGAGATTTGTGAACGCTTTCATGCGGTTTGTGTGCAAGTATTTGAAACCATACGGACCTAAAAATTAGAAGTCATTCCATCTTTATTCCCCTAGAGTCTTCCAGTAGTTTTCTAAACCGCCCAATGGAGCACGTTATCATTCTTGTTAGTTTTGAGTGAATTCTCTCAGATGATAATTTTTCATCAGCTTGTTCCCTGCTTTCTTCTCTAGCCCGAGCCCGACACTATTCTAGCTAGACATGGGTCTAGCTCAGAACACCTCGATGACCAAATGGATCTACGGCACCATCGAATCTCAAACTTTAACCGCCAAAACTATTGTTTTTCATCTTGTAGTCCCTTTTAGAATTACTAAAGTCCTTTTTGGGCGAGATTTTAACACTTTCTCCGGTTTGTGCAAGTATTTCAAATAATTTTTTTTGAATTTTTTGCCTCCAGATCTTAAAAGCCCCGTAACTTTTTTTCTATTAGGCTTCGAGGATTTTGAAAACGCTTAACGAGGATTTTGAGGATTTTCTCGTTAGTTCTGAGTGAATTGCCTTGGTATGATAATTCTATCATCGCTTATTCCTGCTTTCTTCTCTTGCCCGAGCCCCACACACTATTCTAGCTAGACATGGTTGTGGCTCATAACACCGATGACCAAACGGATCTACGGCACCATCGAATCTCAAACTTTAACCGCCAAAACTATTGTTTTTCATCCTGTAGTCCCATTTAGAATTACTAAACGCCCTTTTTGGGCCGAGATTTGTGAACACTTTCGCGGCGGTTTGTGTGCAAGTATTTCAAACCATACGGACCTAAAAATTAGAAGTCATTCCATCTTTATTCCCTAGAGTCTTCCAAGAGTTTTTCTAAACCGCCCAATGGAGCACGTTATCATTCTTGTTAGTTTTGAGTGAATTCCCTCGGTATGATAATTTTTCATCCGCTTGTTCCCTGCTTTCTTCTCTAGCCTCGAGCCTCGACACACTATTCTAGCTAGACATGGGTCCGGCTCAGAACACTGATGACCAAATGGATCTACTGCACCATCGAATCTCAAACTTTAACCGCCAAAACTATTGTTTTTCATCTTGTAGTCCCTTTTAGAATTACTAAAGTCCTTTTTTGGGCCGAGATTTCCTAGAACACTTTCTCCGGTTTGTGTGCAAGTATTTCAAATAATTTTTTTGAATTTTTTGCTCTCCAGATCTTAAAAGCCCCGTAACTTTTTTTTCTCGTTAGGCTTTTGAGGATTTTGAAAACGCTTAACGAGGATTTTGAGGATTTTCGTTAGTTCGAGTGAATTGCCTCGTATGATAATTCTATCATCGCTTATTCCCTGCTTTCTTCTCTTGCCCGAGCCTCGACACACTATTCTAGCTAGACATGGTTGTGGCTCAATAACACCGATGACCAAACGGATCTACTGCACCATCGAATCTCAAACTTTAACCGCCAAAACTATTGTTTTTCATCCTGTAGTCCCATTTAGAATTACTAAACATCCTTTGTTGGGCCGAGATTTCTGAACGCTTTCGGCGGTTTGTGTGCAAGTATTACAAACCATACGGACCTAAAAATTAGATGTCATTCCATCTTTATTCCCTAGAGTTTTCCAAGAGTTTTCTAAACCGCCCAACAGAAAGACGTTATGATTCTTGTTAGTTTTGAGTGAATTCTCAGATGATAATTTTTCATCAGCTTGTTCCCCATTTCTTCTCTAGCCTGAGCCTGACACACTATTCTAGCTAGACATGGGTCCGCTCAGAACACCGATGACCAAATGGATCTACTGCACCATCGAATCTCAAACTTTAACTCGCCAAAACTATTGTTTTTCATCTTGTAGTCCCTTTTAGAATTACTAAAGTCCTTTTTGGGTTTAGATTTTAACACTTTCTCCGGGTTTGTGTGCAAGTATTTCAAATAATTTTTTTTTGAATTTTTTTGCCTCCAGATCTTAAAAGCCCCGTAACTTTTTTTCTGTTAGGCTTTTGAGGATTTTGAGGATTTTCTGTTAGTTCTGAGTGAATTGCCTCGGTATGATAATTCTATCATCAGTTTATTCCCTGTTTCTTCTCTTGCCTGAGCCTGACACACTATTCTAGCTAGACATGGTTGTGGCTCAGAACACCGATGACCAAACGATCTACGGCACCATCGAATCTCAAACTTTAACCGCCAAAACTATTGTTTTTCATCTTGTAGTCCCATTTAGAATTACTAAACGCCCTTTTTGGGCCAAGATTTCTGTGAACGCTTGTAGGTTTGTGTGCAAGTATTTCAAACCATACGGACCTAAAAATTAGAAGTCATTCCATCTTTATTCCCCAGAGTCTTCCAAGAGTTTTTCTAAACCGCCCAATGGAGCACGTTATCATTCTTGTTAGTTTTGAGTGAATTCTCTAGATGATAATTTTTCATCAGCTTGTTCCCTGCTTTTCTCTAGCCCGAGCCTCGACATACTATTCTAGCTAGACATGGGTCCGCTCAGAACACCGATGACCAAATGGATCTACTGGCACCATCGAATCTCAAACCTTAATCGCCAAAACTATTGTTTTTCATCTTGTAGTCCTTTAGAATTACTAAAGTCCTTTTTGGGTGAGATTTTAACACTTTCTCCGGTTTGTGTGCAAGTATTTTAAATAAATTTTTTGAATTTTTTGCTCCGATCTTAAAAGCCCCGTAACTTTTTTTTCTCGTTAGGCTTTTGAGGATTTTGAAAACATTTAACAAGGATTTTGAGGATTTTCTCGTTAGTTCTGAGTGAATTGCCTCGGTATGATAATTCTATCATCAGCTTATTCCCTGCTTTTCTCTTGCCCGAGCCCCGACACACTATTCTAGCTAGACATGGTTGTGGCTCAGAACACCGATGACCAAACGGATCTACGGCACCATCGAATCTCAAACTTTAACTCGCCAAAACTATTGTTTTTCATCCCGTAGTCCCATTTAGAATTACTAAACGCCCTTTTTGGGCCGAGATTTCAGAACGCTTTCAGCGCGGTTTGTGTGCAAGTATTTCAAACCATACGGACCTAAAAATTAGAAGTCATTCCATCTTTATTCCCCTAGAGTCTTCCAAGAGTTTTTCAAACCGCCCAAATGGAGCACGTTATCATTCTTGTTAGTTTTGAGTGAATTCCTCGGTATGATAATTTTTAATCAGCTTGTTCCTGCTTTTTCTCTAGCCTCGAGCCCGACACACTATTCTAGCTAGACATGGGTCCTGCTCAGAACACCGATGACCAAATGGATCTACGGCACCATTGAATCTCAAACTTTAACTGCCAAAAGTATTGTTTTTCATCTTGTAGTCCCTTTTAGAATTACTAAAGTCCTTTTTGGGTTTAGATTTTAACACTTTCTCCGGTTTGTGCAAGTATTTAAAATAATTTTTTTTAATTTTTTTGCCTCCAGATCTTAAAAGCCCCGTAACTTTTTTTCTAATAGGCTTTTGAGGATTTTGAAAATGTTTAATGAGGATTTTGAGGATTTTCTGTTAGTTCTGAATGAATTGCCTCGGTATGATAATTCTATCATCAGTTTATTCCCTGTTTCTTCTCTTGCCTGAGCCTGACACACTATTCTAGCTAGACATGGTTGTGGCTCGTAACACCTGATGACCAAACGGATCTACGGCACCATCGAATCTCAAACTTTAACTGCCAAAACTATTGTTTTTCATCCCAGTAGTCCCATTTAGAATTACTAAACGCCCTTTTTGGGCCGAGATTTGTGAACGCTTTCGGCGTTTGTGTGCAAGTATTTCAAACCATACGGACCTAAAAATTAGAAGTCATTCCATCTTTATTCCCTAGAGTCTTCCAAGAGTTTTTCTAAACCGCCCAATGGAGCACGTTATCATTCTTGTTAGTTTTGAGGAATTCTCGGTATGATAATTTTTCATCAGCTTGTTCCCTGCTTTCTCTAGCCCGAGCCTCGACACACTATTCTAGCTAGACATGGGTCCTGCTCAGAACACCTCGATGACCAAATGGATCTACTAGCACCATCGAATCTCAAACTTTAATCGCCAAAACTATTGTTTTTCATCTTGTAGTCCCTTTTAGAATTACTAAAGTCCTTTTTTTAATGAGATTTTAACACTTTCTCCGGTTTGTGTGCAAGTATTTCAAATAATTTTTTTTGAATTTTTTGCTCTCATCTTAAAAGCCCCGTAACTTTTTTTCTAATAGGCTTTTGAGGATTTTGAAAATGTTTAATGAGGATTTTGAGGATTTTCTCGTTAGTTCTGAGTGAATTGCCTCGGTATGATAATTCTATCATCAGCTTTATTCCCTGCTTTTCTCTTGCCCGAGCCCGACACACTATTCTAGCTAGACATGGTTGTGGCTCGAACACTGGATGACCAAACGGATCTACGGCACCATCGAATCTCAAACTTTAACTCGCCAAAACTATTGTTTTTCATCCCGTAGTCCCATTTAGAATTACTAAACGCCCTTTTTGGGCCGAGATTTCATGAACGCTTTCGCGCGGTTTGTGTGCAAGTATTTCAAACCATACGGACCTAAAAATTAGAAGTCATTCCATCTTTATTCCCTAGAGTCTTCCAAGAGTTTTTCTAAACCGCCCAAATGGAGCACGTTATCATTCTTGTTAGTTTTGAGGAATTCTCAGATGATAATTTTTCATCAGCTTGTTCCCGCTTTCTTCTCTAGCCCGAGCCCGACACACTATTCTAGCTAGACATGGGTCCGCTCAGAACACCGATGACCAAATGGATCTACTGCACCATCGAATCTCAAACTTTAACTCGCCAAAACTATTGTTTTTCATCTTGTAGTCCCTTTAGAATTACTAAAGTCCTTTTTTCGAGATTTTAACACTTTCTCCGGTTTGTGTGCAAGTATTTCAAATAATTTTTTTGAACTTTTTTGCTCTCCGTGTCTTAAAAGCCCCGTGAACTTTTTTTTTTCTCATTAGGCTTTTGAGGATTTTGAAAACGCTTAATGAGGATTTTGAGGATTTTCTGTTAGTTCTCGAGTGAATTGCCTCGGTATGATAATTCTATCATCATAACACTTTCTCCGGTTTGTGTGCAAGTATTTCAAATAATTTTTTTGAACTTTTTGCTCTGCATCTTAAAAGCCCCGTAATTTTTTTTTCTCATAGGCTTTTGAGGATTTTGAAAACGCTTAATGAGGATTTTGAGGATTTTCTCGTTAGTTCGAGTGAATTGCCTCGGATGATAATTCTATCATCAAGATATTCCCTGCTTATTCTCTTGCCCGAGCCCCACACACTATTCTAGCTAGACATGGTTGTGGCTCAGAACACCGATGACCAAACGGATCTACTGCACCATCGAATCTCAAACTTTAACTCGCCAAAACTATTGTTTTTCATCCCGTAGTCCCATTTAGAATTACTAAACGCCCTTTTTTGGGCCGAGATTTGTGAATGCTTTCATGCGGTTTGTGTGCAAGTATTTCAAACCATACGGACCTAAAAATTAGAAGTCATTCCATCTTTATTCCCTAGAGTCTTCCAAGAGTTTTCTAAACCGCCCAATGGAGCACGTTATCATTCTTGTTAGTTTTGAGGAATTCCTCAGATGATAATTTTTCATCAGCTTGTTCCCTGCTTTTCTCTAGCCTCGAGCTCGACACACTATTCTAGCTAGACATGGGTCCGCTCAGAACACCGATGACCAAATGGATCTACTAGCACCATCGAATCTCAAACTTTAACCGCCAAAACTATTGTTTTTCATCTTGTAGTCCTTTTAGAATTACTAAAGTCCTTTTTAATGAGATTTCGGAACACTTTCTCCGGTTTGTGTGCAAGTATTTCAAATAATTTTTTTGAATTTTTTGCTTCTGTGTCTTAAAAGCCCCGTAACTTTTTTTTCTCGTTAGGCTTTTGAGGATTTTGAAAACGCTTAATGAGGATTTTGAGGATTTTCTCGTTAGTTCCGAGTGAATTGCCCGGTATGATAATTCTATCATTAGTTTATTCCCTGTTTCTTCTCTTGCCTGAGCCTGACACACTATTCTAGCTAGACATGGTTGTGGCTCGTAACACCTGATGACCAAACGATCTACGGCACCATCGAATCTCAAACTTTAACTGCCAAAACTATTGTTTTTCATCGTAGTCCCATTTAGAATTACTAAACGCCCTTTTTGGGCCGAGATTTGTGAACGCTTGCAGGCGGTTTGTGTGCAAGTATTTCAAACCATACGGACCTAAAAATTAGAAGTCATTCCATCTTTATTCCCCAGAGTCTTCCAAGAGTTTTTCTAAACCGCCCAATGGAGCACGTTATCATTCTTGTTTGTTTTGAGGAATTCCTCGGTATGATAATTTTTCATCAGCTTGTTCCCTGCTTTCTTCTCTAGCCCGAGCCCGACACACTATTCTAGCTAGACATGGGTCCGCTCAGAACACCGATGACCAAATGGATCTACGGCACCATCGAATCTCAAACTTTAACTCGCCAAAACTATTGTTTTTCATCTTGTAGTCCCTTTTAGAATTACTAAAGTCCTTTTTGGGCGAGATTTTAACACTTTCTCCGGTTTATGTGCAAGTATTTTAAATAAATTTTTTTGAATTTTTTGCTCCAGATCTTAAAAGCCCCGTGAATTTTTTTTTTCTCGTTAGGCTTTTGAGGATTTTGAAAACGCTTAACGAGGATTTTGAGGATTTTCGTTAGTTCTGAGTGAATTGCCTCGTATGATAATTCAATCATCGCTTTATTCCCTGCTTTTCTCTTGCCCGAGCCTCGACACACTATTCTAGCTAGACATGGTTGTGGCTCAGAACACCGATGACCAAACGGATCTACGGCACCATCGAATCTCAAACTTTAACCGCCAAAACAATTGTTTTTCATCCTCAGTAGTCCCATTTAGAATTACTAAACGCCCTTTTTGGGCCGAGATTTGTGAACGCTTTCAGGCGTTTGTGTGCAAGTATTTCAAACCATACGGACCTAAAAATTAGAAGTCATTCCATCTTTATTCCCCAGAGTCTTCCAAGAGTTTTCTAAACCGCCTCCCTGTCGTGGATTTGTCACGCAGTATGTCCTAGCATAAGGACTTAGTCGTGGAGCCATCGCCACGGGTTTACTTGTAGGGTTAAAACGACACAAAGACACGAGGGTTTTATACTAGTTCGCCCCTTCGATGAAGGTAAAAGCCTACGCCTAGTTGTGATGGAATTGATGTAGTCTCGATGGCTAGGAGCAAACAAGCTTCGCTTAGGCTCGAGTTGTGGTTGTCTCTCCCGAACCGCCGGTCGTCGCCCCTTATATACACGAGTGAGGCCTGCCGGTTTGCGTAGTCCCAACCGTTCATATTCAGATCCCGTTGGTCTCTCTCTATTCCTAACTTACAATACAAGTTTATACATCAGGCCGGTTTACGGCCATGTGTTCTAAGCCAACTACAGTGCTTTGGGCCTTTCCATGATTACACTATCGTTAGAGCTAACCCGCCCAAATGCGCCGGTTTATACCTAGTGGTAACATCCCCAACATTAGGCCCCAGATTGATTTGAACCGTTCATGTCAATCCTTCATAAAACCTGCATCTTGATATCTTCTTTGTGTAATAAATCGCCACGTTGTCATCGCTTCGATCATCAAACCGCATGACATCATTGCTTCGTTATCAGAACCGCATGATGTCATCTTGAAGTTTATCCTTTATAACGCCTTCTTTAATGACCGCCCCGGATTTACGCTATTGACCTAGTTTTATCGCTTTATAAATAGGACCAAGGGTCATTCTGCTTTTCTCCTTCGCTTCTCTTCTTCTTCCTCGCGCCGCTGCCTCCGAGTCTGGCCGTCACCATCAATCGCCCGCTTCACCTTGGCCGCTGCATCAACCTGTTCGACCAGAATATCGCGATTTCTCCGATCTCCTCCGCTTCCGTAAATCTCCGCCTTCTTCAAGATGTTCGCCATCTTAGATCTGTTTCTAGGGCTCAAGCTTCATACCACGCTCTTCAGATGCTCTCATCTTTCTAGCTTCAGACTAAACGAAGGCTCTCGCTTATCCGCCGCACTTTCTTATCTCGAACTCCATAGATTTTCTCGCATATATATATCTTTACAAAGACATCCTCGCTTTCTTCTTTGCTTTCGCGACGCTTTTCCTGTTTTTCCGAAAACTCACGCTTGATCCATAATAAACATGAACTCTTGTGAAACCTGTTTCGCCGATTTCTCCGCCAAGATTAGGCGGTTTAACTCACCATAGAAACAAAATTGCTAAACCGCATCGCACACCATTAGTCCCCGTGTTGAACCGCCAACATATATCCGACATCATATCGTATCGAATCGATTCATCGGAACATCCTCCGTTTATCATATCTTGGATCAATTACTCAGTAATGAGTATTTTCTTAAACCGGATTCTTCTCCTTGTAGACCTCATGATGGCCAAACAGTGTATGAATGCAATCGGGTCCTTCCCGCCTCTCGAGACACAACTGAATGAGTTAGTGTCAATTGGCGCTTTGATAACCAAACACCATCCATTGAGGGTTCCTCGTGAGGAATGTCCTCCCACTCCCCAGAAGGTGAAGTTGTAGTTTTCGCAGATCACTTGTTCCGGTTTCAAACCGCCGGATCAAAGTTTTACCGGACGTAATGGCCAACTTTCAACTCCGCCCCAAGATATCGGCCCCAATTCTCATACTAACTTGTGCCATTTTCAAGTGTCATGTCCGGCTTATCTCGCAAGAGGAGCCTTCGTTGAGCTGTTCCGGATCTCTTCCACCTAAACCGTCAGATCAATTCACCGATGGCCCCAATACCGAATTGGGCGGTATGGCTATCCGTAAGAGGAAAGAGATCACTTATCCTCACGTGAAGCTCCACTCATCCCAAAGAGTGGAACGCAACTTGGTTCTACTGCAGAGACACTCCCTCAAGGTGAAAATCCTTACCTGGTTTCCGCCAGAGCAGCTCAGCAACACACATCCTTTCCGCAACGACGACCGCAAAAGAGAGAAGCAAATACGCCCCTAACTATCCAAGCTCCGGCCTTTATGGCCAACGGTTTGACTGAATCGATCCGCACGCTGTTGGTTATCTTGGGGCATATTGCTCGAGCCGGCGCCCGTTTGATGTGCCAAGATACCGGCAAAGGTCGATGACCCACTCCGACACACCAAACTGGAATTGTCTCAAGATGAAGTCACAGATTCAAGGAGGAAGATGCTGAATGAACCGAGCACCTCCGTGCCCAAACCGCTTAGCTCCTTATCGCACCTTCAACGCACCTCCTCGCGTAAGCCTCGATCGTGCCATTTAAATTTTACCATTACTTTCATACTTGCAATTTCAATTATTTCCGATCCAGGGTGATGATCCGCTTTGGAGCAAGAAACTCTCGCAAGATAAAGCGGATAAGGCTGGGCGGCAAAACCGCCCAAAACAAAAGTTGTCAAGAAATCAGCCCACAAGAGGAAAACCACGGCTTGGTTCGATCCGCCATCGATGATGATGTGGGTAATCCGAACTTGATTCTCTTGGCTTGTTTTTACATGTCTTATTGATGACGATGCTTGTCGATGACGCTGAAGCCAAGAACGCTGGATTTGCCGAGGTAACCATTCTCTCTTCCGATTCAACAAGCTTACCTTCACTAAAATTTCGCCGGCAAACCGGAAAGTTAACTTTTCTCATCCTCTTGCTCACTTGGATCCCAAACTTTATGAAGACACAAGAAGACGAGGTCTCACAGACAACCCGCACAATGGACAAGTAGTTACCTCTGCCGTTTACTAAACAGCCCGCTCGAAAACGCCGCACCGAGGTTTCCAACCATTTTATTACCTTGAATTCCAAAGCGGTTTATTCCACAACCTCTTAATCCGTCCGACTCGATTATCGTGTCACCTCTCATTCGCCCTTCCGCGAATTGTCACCACTCAGCTACCGCCATCAAGATAGCTGCCGGTAAATCAATATGACCACATGCTTGTCAATTTCTTCAGAATGTACGTGCCTTATCTCTCAATCCTTTTGTTTCTTCAGACCAAACCAAACCCAGCAAGAAAGCTCGCTTGAGAAAACAATCAAGAGGCTGCCGCTTCGATCATGAGCAAGCGCCGATCATGAAAATGTGGCCTTTGAAGATATTCCAAGTGATCCCCGTTCAAGAAGATGTGATTCCAAGGAGAGGCTCGCAATCGCTTCAAGAAATCAGTGACCCGCCATTGCATCGTCCGGTTTGAAGATCCTCATAGTCCAGCTGAAATGTATACCCCCACGATCCGTCAATCGAAGATGATGACGCTAATCACTGAACGGGCCACTCGACCCGGAATGCTGCAACTCTAACTCGCATACCGTGAAGGAGGACTCTTCTACTCTTAAGAAAGGAAAGTGGAATGTAGAGTTGGAAACATATGTCGCTATGAGCGCCCAAGACCTTCATTCCGGATATCTCGAACCGCTTTACAAAGAGCCGTGATTATGAAGCTGGCTTGGTAAAACTGATGAGAGATAAGTTTGAGGTAACGCCCTTTCCTTATTACCGATATAGTAATCCTTGTAGCCCCCAAGGGCCGGTTTGCAATCTTTGATCAAACCGGTACTTGATAATTTTCTTTGATAGACTTTGCAATCTTCCTCACGACCACCAAGGCCGGTTTAAGTATGTAAACCTAAACCGTACTCAAAAACTGCTTGTCAACACTTTAGTAAAATCAAATAGCCATTAGCCCCTAAGTGCCGAGTTGAATACGCTGTATTGAACTTGGGACTTTTCCATGTATTTGTAGTAGAAAATTGAAGGTACATTAGCCCCAAGTGTCAAGCATATAACGATGTTGTGTGGTTGAGACTTGCACTTTAATTGCTGGCTGATGATGCTGTTAATATGCAGGATGAGGTAGCGATCAAGGATGATCGGATTGCCGATTTACAGGCAGCATTGGCGACCCAGCAGGCCGAGACAGACAAGGCCAAGAAGGAGCTAACTATTGCCCCGATCGCTGCAGTAAGAAGCTAAAGGATAACATGAAGAAGGAACAGCTGTCTGGGCCATCAAAAGGCGAACTTGCTCAAACGGGCGTAAAACGTCAAGCCGCCTTAAACCGTGGTAGATGATCCGACACCGTGAAGCGGCAAGTGCATTCTATGACGGCAGCCATCTTCGTAAGTCCCCGTGAATAAGTGTAATTTACTTTTCTTGTTGCTCCAAAGATTCCGGTTTAAAACTGTCCCGTTATGAAATGCAGCACACGCTGGGCACTTGGGGAACGACGTATGAAAAAACTAAAGGCTGTCTACACCTTAGTGGAGCAGCAGATACCGGAGCCCAACGTGATTACCACAATGTCACATAACAACCCGCGCCGCCCCTCGATCCAAGACACCTTGAACTGCTATCCATCCCGCCTTCCCGGATTGAGGAGGTAAAGAAGTCTCGCTGCACGAACCGGTGCCATCAACGCTTTGATCCGGCCAAAGCCTAGGTGCCAGATTTTGATCCAAAGGAAGCAGCCTGTGGCTATCCCAAAGGTGAAGGAAGACGGCTCGAACTTTAATGAAGAGGACTTATGGCAATAAACCGTGGCAAGACGCCCGCTTGCTTGTCAATTGGCGGAAGAAGCCGATTTGGAGCACTACCAAGCCCAATACAACGATCAAAACAAGCGTGTCCGCCGCCCAACTTTTGAACCGAAAACTTGATTCTCCAATCCGTAAGCACACTTACGCCCCGACATTGAGCCGCCATCTTTGATTCATGAAGAAGCTGTTTTTCAAGCGCCGATGGGCATCGATCGACTTCGTGGATTTCCAGCCAATGGGTAGAGAGGAGGATGTCAAACGGTGGAGGATGAAGAATAGTCGTGAACCGTAGCCGTTTAGAAAACATCGATCATTTGGGCAATCGTGGTGCCTTGTAATAGCTTTAGTCAAACTTTGTTGCTCGGGTATGCCTTCGCATCGAGTAAACTTTTGTTTGATTCACGCCTCGCAACCAAAAGATTGAACTTCGGCGGTGATACCGCCACCGTTTATGGCATCCAATATATCTTATGTATTGAAAATCAATTAGTATGTGATACAAATACCTGCCATATCCGGCATAAACTGGATAGCCAATCTTGAAGCGGAGGCTTTCTTGTTAAAAACTATAACCGTCTGGGGAAACAATAGCTCTACATAGGCGCGGTTGAATCAGCACAAGCCCCCAAGTTTCTTCATAAAGATGAACCGAAGATGGTAAACCGGAAAAGAAAAACTTCGGTAATACTAAACCGCACTATCAGCTTGTTACCGATAGCTAAACCGACAAAAACATTCGCCGAGTTGGAAACGCAACAAAAATCGAATACCAAATATGGCAACAAAGGCAATAACTCTTTGTAAAAGGAAAGCTGCATGGAGCTGGTCGTGGCATTACCATGGTCGACGCAACCAAGCCCTCAAGGTGTAGCGATGGTGCTAGTCGGCCAGTCCCCAAAAGACTCGTGGCGAGTACGCCGCCAAGTGGCGTGACATTGGTTCGGTTCACCAAGCCCCCAAGTGGCGCTGGCCCTATTGGTCACCAAGAGGCGTGACTGTTCAGACGTGATCGTGTCCCCAATGATCTAGTGGCTTTCGCTTATCAAGAGGTGTGGCATTGGTTCGATACGACCAAGCCCCCAAGTGATAAATATAACTATCAAGGGGTAAACCGGAGGCCGCTTTTGTTTTAAAAAACAGAAACACTCCATGTAACCACGCATGAAAAGAAAGACAGAGACCCCGCTTTGGCTGAGGCCCTGATTTTTATTATATCAAAGACAATATATACATTGTTATGCTATGTACATAAACTGAGCCGATGACTCATGTGTAGTAAGGTCGAAGATGAGCTATATTCCACGGCCTGTTGGTCTCCTCCTCTGATGTACGTGAGTCTTTATGCTCTCGAATATCAACCAGATAATAGGAACCGCAGCAGATTCTGCCGACCACAAAGGGCCCTTCCCAAGGTGGGGATAGCTTGTGCATGTCCGTTCGGTCTTGATGAGACGGCACCAAATCTCCTTCCCGAAAGGCTCGTTCTAACCCGCGGCTGTGATAACGATTTAAGATCTTGTTGGTAAATCGCCGACCGAGCGGCTGCCATATCACGCCCTCATCCAAAGAGGTCCAAAGCGCCCCGTCATGCGCCGCTTCATTGTCCGCTTCAACATAAGCCGCTACACGGGCGTAATCATGCCGATATCATCGGGGAGAATCGCCTCGCCCATAAACCATGAAGAAAGGCGTAGCCGTGAGACCGGTTTGGCGAGTATTGATACTCCATAGCACCGATGGGAGCTCTTCAACCCAGCACCTCGGTGTTCTCTCGTAATGGGACCGTAAGTCGGGTTTGATGCCTCGCAAGATTTCTCGATTAGCACGCCTCGCCTGCCTGCTGGATCGGGTGCGCCATCGATGATACATCGCCGGATATGCTCGCTCACAAAATTCTTTCATAGCTCCCTTGGACAGATTGGTGCCATTGTCGCGATGATACCGTGGAAAGCCAAACCGAAAATCACCTTTTGATGAACTGCATCACCGCTGCCGCCGATCACACTTATCGACAGTTCCGCTCAACCCACTTGGTGAACTTGTCCACCGCCACTAACAGTGGGTCTTCTTATCTTTGGATCTCTTAAAAGGCCCGACCATATCCAGCCCCATGTCGCAAACGGCCACGTTATTGGGATCATCCTCAACTCCTGTGGCAGACATGGGCACGCTCGAGAATTTCTCGACACCCATCACAAGTTTCACCAAGTCCTCCGTGATCAAGATGAGCAGTTAACCAAGAGAATCCATGATGGAATGCCTTTGCCACTGTGGACTTTGAACTGCATGATGCCCGCAATCCCCTTCATGGATTTCTCGTAAAATTTCGCCACCTTCCTCGGGGAAACACAGCTGAAACGCCTCAAACACCGCGATGATGCAACTCACCATTAATAATCGCTATGGACTTGAGCGCCGGATTACCGCCTCGCCGTAACCTCATCGTCTCGCAATTCTCCTCGAAATATATGCAAGATAAGGCACCGCCCAATCCGAATAGCATGTAATGCTGCCACCAACCGGGCCTCCGGTCAGAATTGCCAACCGCTTCACCAGGAGCTGAACCGACGGGTTGTGCAAGATGTCCAGAAGACATTAGGGGAACCGTTTACGCCGAGAACCCAGACGGCTTAAAGCGCTCCGCCGCTTGCTTCTTCCGGCGATCCACATGATCTACTTGATATCCCTTGAAGCACCCTGCAATATTATCCACCTCTCGCCGATATGCAGCCATGAGGGGGTCCTTAGAGTCCCAAGTGCTGATACTTGCTGCGCCACCAGTCCGAATCACCAAAGCACTTAACCCGCTTAAGCTCATCTCCTTAGCTATCCGGAGACCATGAAGCAAGGCTTCATACTCAGCTGCATTATTAGTACAAGGAACATTAGACGGAGAACGAATAAAACTTATCACCTCGGGGAAGTTAACACGACTCCAAATTTCGAGCCTTCCAACCGCCTCGGATCCATCAAGTGGATAGTCCAAGATGTATTATCCGCTTCTCCTCCGCGCTTGTAACTCCGTCTAATCATTAATGAAGTCAACAAGCGCCAGTGACTTCATCACAGCGTGGTGTGTACTTGAGCCCATGTGGCCCAAGTTCAATGGCCCATTTGGCAATCCGACCAGCCGCTTCGCTTTTGTATGATATCACCCAAAGGAGCTGAACTAACCATCGTAATAGGATGCCCTTGAAATACTGTTTCAGCTTCCGCTGGCCATAAAACACCATAGACTAGCTTCGCCAATGCGGATACTCGCTTGACTCAATAAGTACCTCATCGATATAGTAAACCGCCACGAACCGATATTCTTCCTCGCCTCCTGCGCTTACCACAATGGCTACGCTTACCGCCGTGCATTGGCTGCCACATATAATAACAGCGTTCCTTGTCAATCGGAGCTGCAAGGACAAAGCGGTTGGCCAAATGCCGCTTTAGGTCCTCGAAGCTTCACAAGAATGGACTCTGCATTTAAATGATCTGCTCTTCTCAAAGATTCGTATAAAGGAATAGCCTTCTCCAAGGCGGCCGATAAACCGCTCAATGCCGCAATCCGCCCGCCAAGCGTTGAACATCGTTGATACACTTCGTTTAGCCAAGGAGGTGATCGCTTAATTTTCTCCGGATTAGCCTCGATTCCCCGTTAGACACCAGAACCCCAATAGCTTGCCACCGAACACCAAAAACACACTTGGCCGGATTAAGCATCATCTTATAAATGCGCAGTTGTCGGTTGCTCCTTCAAATCATCCACTAGCGCCTCTTCTGCCGTGATTTCACCACAATGTCATCTACATAAGCATGCACATTGCGGCCGATCTGTATGCAAGCAATTTCAGACACACCGCCGATAAGTAGCTTGGGCGCTTTTGAGCCCAAAAGGCATAGATACATAGCGTAAGGCTCCAAAGGGAGTTATAAACGCCGCTTTCTCCTGGTCCTTGACCGCCATCTTGATCTGATGATATCCAGAGTATGCGCCCAAAAGCTTAAACGCCACATCTCCGCCGTGGCATCAATAATCTGATCAATGCGGGGAGAGCAAAAGGATCTCGCCGGACAAGCTTTGTTAAGATCTCGTAGTCCACACACATACGCCAAAAGCCGCTTTTTCTTAAGGACCAGCACCGGATTAGCGAGCCACTCGATGAAACACCTCGATGATAAAACCAGCTGCCGTAAGCCTCGCTACTTTTCTCCAATGGCCTTATGCGCGTTTCTTCATTAAACCGCGGAGGAACTGCTTTCACCGTTTATACTTAGGATCCACATTAAGTGTGTGCTCAGCGAGTTCCTCGATACACCGCATGTCGATGGCTTCCATGCAAAATGTCCCGGTTCTCACGGATGAACTCGATGAGCGCGCTTTCCTATTTAGGATCCAGTTGGCACCGACAAGAAACTGCTTGGACGAATCGCCTGCACGAAGTCAACAAGCTTGGTTTCAAATTGCCGATTTGAATTTCAGATCCGATTCATGCTCAGAGTAGGCTTCTTCAGAGGGGTCATATCCGCCGGATCAACGTTGTCCTTATAGAATTTCAACTCTTCGTGGGCATGCATCATCCTCGCATCACCTGCATCTCCTTCCTCACATTCCAAAGCGACTCGGCGGCTTCCATGCACCGTTATTGTTCCTTTGTAACCCGGCATTTTGAGCTGCAAGTAGATATAACAAGGTCATGCCATGAACTTAGCATAAGCCGGCCAGCCGAACAGGGCATGATATGGGCTCCGGATTTTTACCACTTCAAAGGTTAACTTTTCAGACCGGGAATCATGCTCATCTCCAAAAGCCACATCTAAGGCTATCTTGCCAATAGGATAAGCAGATTTGCCTGGCACTACACCATGGAACACCGTATTGGACGGTCTGAGATCTTTATCTGTGAGACCCATGCGACGGAAAGTGTCATAATACAATATATTGATGCTGCTTCTCCATCCATAAGCACCTTAGTAAATTTATAGCCCCAACTTGGGGGTCTACCACCAAAGCCACCGACCCGGATTATCAACCCGGGGATGGTCCTCTCGCTTCCATACGATAGGCTGCTCTCGACCAACGCAAATACCGTGGCAAAGCCGGTTCAACAGAATTTACCGCCTGCTTGTGAAGCTTCCGATCCCGCTTGTCCAAACTGGTTGTGAAAATATGATACCGCCCGCCGCTCAACTGCTTTGGTTGGCTTTGATAGCCCGACGGCTGCTGCCGCCGCTGCCGGCTACCTTGATTACTCCGTTGTTGAAATTGCCCTCGTTGTGCCCTCGAACTCGAAGTCTGCCCCGACCCGCCCATGAAAACCGGATCCTCGAACCGCCACCGATCCCTGGTCATATCGGAAAGCATCGAATTTTTGAACTCTTGCATAATAGAACAGTTTTTCCAAAGATGATTCGATGGGTTTTCTTTCGTCCTGTTTGGGACAAGGCTGATTCAACAAGTAATTCAAACGGCTTGCACCAGATTTGGACCCCGATTCGCTTTGTTTCTACGCCGCTGGCCTCCGTCCCCGCGCGATTAGTGTTGGCTACGAAATCATCAGCCTTTGCGCTTTGCCCCCTGCTTCCATGACCTGCCGGTTTGAAATGCTGCTGCTTGAGTTGCCACTCTTCTTTCCTTCCTCGCTTCATCATCATCTCGCTTCAGATCCTTGGTACCGCTCAATCGGCATATTTTACCAAAGCGGTCATGAGGGTTCCCATCATTGCGTAACCGCTTCATACGCCCCATCTTAAGTTTCAGAGGCTCAAACCGCAGTTGCTTTCCAATGTGATGATCGCCGAGTCAAGATTGATCCGATCCGAGGAGTGCAAAATCTCGACACACGGCGCACTCCAACGGGTTGTCGACTCTTCTTCCTCGAACACAAGCCGCCAGTCTACTATGGACTTGGGCTGCTTACATGTATCCTTAAAATTCGGATAAACCGGGCCCTTAATCGACCCTTACGAATCGATAGAGTTGGGCGGCAAGCTTTTCAACCAAGTACGGGCTGTGCCTCCATCATCATGGTGAAGTATTTTGCACACGCCGCTTCATCAACATCAAGCATCTCCATGGCTATCTCGTAACTCTCAACCCACGCCTCGTGGATAGATCTCAGCGTAATTTGGCACCTTCCGCTGGCCTTTAAAATCCTTAGGCAGACGACATTGCGCAAAGCGGGTTAAACAGGCACTCCTAAAGCGGAGGTGACTCGCCCGATGAAGGAGGTAGGGCGAACCGGCGCAGGTCAACCCACATCACCTTGTGCCGCTAACTCGCCTCCCCGCGCGTTCGGCCCGATCCACCACCTCCCGAGCATTACGAAGCGCCGCTTATCTGGTGATTGCCTCGGCCGCTTCACGGTCCTGCTACATTCGATAGGGCCGGTTCATCCATGCGCCTGCTATAGCTCCGGCTTGGACGGGGCATAGAGTGAATCCGGTCGCGGCTGTATGAATACGCCTCCTGCTGGATTAGTGCAGTCCGGAGAAGCTCCTTAACCCGGCGTGTTTCAACTGCTTGGGGAATCTCTTCGATCGAATCGCCCCAATCGTAAGGGCAGCATGCATAAGGTTGTCCATAGGTTAGAGTAATGCCCGGGCGCTCAGATCGGCGGAGGAATCACCGTGATTCTGCTGGGGGCTCCATCCGGCGTGGCTGGACTGCCGCCCCGCCTCCCGGTGCCTCAATCCGCTTACCTCCTCGTGCTGGGCGGGTTCGGGTCCGCCCGTGTCCGAAAGAGGTTTCTAGGTCAAACCCGGATGGCAGTGCGATCTGATTTCCGCTTAACACCTCTCGCGACGCGCCTCGTCAAGCATGAGTCTGTAAGCTTGTGCATCTAAAGCGCCCGCTCGCAGCTATGCGCCTTTCTTCGCCGCTAGATCCGCTGGCTTGCGGATTCGCTTCTCACCTTTGCAATCTTCGCTAGGAGCCTCCTGATTCTGCTGGTTATCTCTCCGCCATGAGCGCTGCTAAGCGATCAAACAGATTCGACAAAACTTGAACCGGCGGTCGCACCGGCCTCCTCGCTTCTGCTGCCGGGCTGAACCGGAAAGTATCGCCACCTGGTGAAGAGAGGTTTGCGTCCGAGTACCGCCATGAATACACCGATCCGGTTCAGCTGACCTGGGGTCCGAATATCATCACCATCGGAACAGCCTCGATCATACCATCCTGCAGCCGGTACAATGACTCGGTCTCCTTCAAGATTCATCGCCGAGTAGACGACGGTCTCGCTACCGCATTCTGAACCGCATCATACTCCTCCACGGTAGCTCCAACGAAGACATGCTTCACACCGTTTAGCCCGGGCCGGTTATGCGCTGAGCCGCCTCGACGAGGTCGGTGCAGATGTCCGGCCAGCCCTCCGATCTTGCCGATGAAGACGTATGCCGCCGAGGGGACCCGTATCCATACTCGATTGAATCGCCTCGACCCCATCCGTATTGTCGAT
This sequence comes from Aegilops speltoides, assembly GCA_021437245.1. Lineage (NCBI taxonomy): Eukaryota > Viridiplantae > Streptophyta > Magnoliopsida > Poales > Poaceae > Aegilops > Aegilops speltoides. The sequence goes on along the minus strand of JAHHZJ010005674.1, from coordinate 2,535 downwards.
GTAGATCCGCCACGACGACTCTTGGTCATCCGCCCACGACGAGCCTTCGAGTCCTTTGAGCTTGCTTCTCCAAGATCGCCAAACCATCGCGGCGATAGCCCACGGTGGGCGCCAACTGCCGTCGGGATTTGTCACGCGTATGTCCTAGCATAAGGACTTAGTCGTGGAGCCATCGCCACGGGTTTACTTGTAGGGGTTAAACGGACACAAAGACACGAGGGTTTTATACTAGTTCGCCCCTTCGATGAAGGTAAAAGCCACGCCTAGTTGTGATGGAATTGATGTAGTCTCGATGGCTAGGAGCAAACAAGCTTCGCTTAGGCTCGAGTTGTGGTTGTCTCTCTCCGAACCGCCGCCGGTCGCCCCTTATATACACGAGTGACGCCTCAGAGGTTTGCAGAGTCCAAACCGGTTCATATTCGTATCCCGCTGGTCTCTCTCTTCCTAACTTACAATACAAGTTTATACATCAGCCGGGTTTACGGCTACAAATGTGTTCTAAGCCAACCATGTGCTTTGGGCCTTTCCATGATTACACTATCGAGAGCTAACCCGCCCAAATGCGGCCATCTTTATACCTAGTGGTAACATCCCAAACAGCTCCAAATGGAGCACGCTATCATTCTTGTTAGTTTTGAGTGAATTCCCTCAGATGATAATTTTTCATCAGCTTGTTCCTCGCTTTTTCTCTAGCCCGAGCTCGACACACTATTCTAGCTAGACATGGGTCCTGCTCAGTAACACCCGATGACCAAATGGATCTACTGCACCATCGAATCTCAAACTTTAACTCGCCAAAACTATTGTTTTTCATCTTGTAGTCCCTTTTAGAATTACTAAAGTCCTTTTTGGGTAGATTTTAACACTTTCTCCGGTTTGTGTGCAAGTATTTCAAATAATTTTTTTGAATTTTTTCCTCCAGATCTTAAAAGCCCCGTAATTTTTCTCTCATAGGCTTTTGAGGATTTTGAAAACGCTTAATGAGGATTTTGAGGATTTTCTCGTTAGTTCTGAATGAATTGCCTCGGTATGATAATTCTATCATCGCTTTATTCCTGCTTTTCTTCTCTTGCCCGAGCCTCGACACACTATTCTAGCTAGACATGGTTGTGGCTCAGAACACCTCGATGACCAAACGGATCTACGGCACCATCGAATCTCAAACTTTAACCGCCAAAACTATTGTTTTTCATCCCAGTAGTCCCATTTAGAATTACTAAACGCCCTTTTTTGGGCCAAGATTTCGTGAACGCTTTATTGCGGTTTGTGTGCAAGTATTTCAAACCATACGGACCTAAAAATTAGAAGTCATTCCATCTTTATTCCCTAGAGTCTTCCAAGAGTTTTCTAAACCGCCCAAATGGAGCACGTTATCATTCTTGTTAGTTTTGAGTGAATTCCCTCAGTATGATAATTTTTCATCAGCTTGTTCCCTGCTTTTCTCTAGCCTCGAGCCCGACACACTATTCTAGCTAGACATGGGTCCGGCTCAGTAACCGATGACCAAATGGATCTACGGCACCATCGAATCTCAAACTTTAACCGCCAAAACTATTGTTTTTCATCTTGTAGTCCCTTTTAGAATTACTAAAGTCCTTTTTGGGCTTAGATTTTAACACTTTCTCCGGTTTGTGCAAGTATTTCAAATAATTTTTTTTGAATTTTTTGCTCCAGATCTTAAAAGCCCCGTGAACTTTTTTTCTCATAGGCTTTTGAGGATTTTGAAAACGCTTAACGAGGATTTTGAGGATTTTCTGTTAGTTCTGAGTGAATTGCCTCGTATGATAATTCTATCATCAGCTTATTCCCTGCTTTTCTCTTGCCCGAGCCCGACACACTATTCTAGCTAGACATGGTTGTGGCTCAGAACAATTGATGACCAAACGGATCTACGGCACCATCGAATCTCAAACTTTAACTCGCCAAAACTATTGTTTTTCATCCTCGTAGTCCCATTTAGAATTACTAAACGCCCTTTTTGGGCCGAGATTTCCAGAACGCTTGCGCGGTTTGTGTGCAAGTATTTCAAACCATACGGACCTAAAAATTAGAAGTCATTCCATCTTTATTCCCTAGAGTCTTCCAAGAGTTTTCTAAACCGCCCAATGGAGCACATTATCATTCTTGTTAGTTTTGAGTGAATTCCTCTGTATGATAATTTTTCATCAGCTTGTTCCCTGCTTTTCTCTAGCCCGAGCTCGACACACTATTCTAGCTAGACATGGGTCCGGCTCAGAATACCATGACCAAATGGATCTACTTGCACCATCGAATCTCAAACTTTAATCGCCAAAACTATTGTTTTTCATCTTGTAGTCCTCTTAGAATTACTAAAGTCCTTTTTGCTTGAGATTTTAACACTTTCTCCGGTTTGTGTGCAAGTATTTCAAATAATTTTTTTGAATTTTTTGCTTCCAGATCTTAAAAGCCCCGTAATTTTTTTTCTCATAGGCTTTTGAGGATTTTGAAAACGCTAACGAGGATTTTGAGGATTTTCTCGTTAGTTCTGAGTGAATTGCCTCGGTATGATAATTC
>JAHHZJ010005672.1:0-14246 GCA_021437245.1 Aegilops speltoides | reverse complement strand
GGGCTAATGTAAAGCTACATAACTTCAATTTCCCAAAAGGAATTCCAATGGGTTCAAACTTGTCAAAACAGATAATGATGTTCTTTGACTTTCGGGGCAAAAGTCCCGCTAAAGTCGATTTGAGGGTAATTCGAAGGCCCTAGCGCAAGCGGGAGAATTTTCTGATACGCACACTTGCCGCGAAGCAGTTTGAGTACTTGTGGTTCCGACATGGACCAATGACAAAATTATGACCGCTTTAGTGAACATCCTTCGCTCTATGGTAGTCCTGAAAGTACTTCATTTTTTCGGCGCTTTTGCCGACTGCCCCAAAATTTCTTGTCTCTATAGTGAGATATCGCTTCACATATATATTGACCGGCCAGAATGCCCTTTTGTTCTTCGCCACGCTTGAGTTACAAAAGATGCCATCCGCGAAAACAAGGAAATAAGGCATATAACCCGGATTTTTCAATTAAGGCCAAATGAGATTGCCCGGATCATAGAGCATCCGCAGAAGGTATGTTTGTCTACCAGGGCTAATGTCTATAAAAACATAATCTCTCAATTTCCTTCAAAAGGAAGTGACAATGGGTTCAAAACTTATCAAACACATCAACGTAATGATGTTCTTGACTTTCAAAGCAAAGTCCTAAGTCAGATTTGAGGGCATCGGCCTCCGGCAAGCAGTGAGTATTTATGGATTCACCGCAAGCAGTTTGAGTACTTTAGTCCCAAATCGATTAAGTATCGACATTGGTCTGTCCAGTTCCCCCATCTTCTGAATCTTTCTAGCATATACAGTTCTTTTCAACTTTACTGATTCATGATTTTGTCCTCAACCATTTTATGAGTCTCTGCACTATCAGCCCACCACTCCCAAACATTTTAATCATGTTGTTAACATTATATTTTTCTGACAATTGAAAGATGCTGTCATGACATATTACCTCAAATCTGTATACGTCAGTTTTAACATGCCAGCAGTTTGAGTCGAACGATATATTCCGTAGTCCAACCACTAGTTTTGCATGTCTGGTGGTCCAACATGTAGATTATATCCTGTTCCAGCTACTTGGGCTGCTTTGAAAACTGCTATACGCATCGGGTTCCACCATATTATCAACGGAATTGCTTCAAAATTGCAGCGCTTAAGACAAGGTAATAATTTGCAGAAGAATATTATCGAATTACAAACCGGCTTGATTAGATGTGTATTGTTGAGGAGAATGAAGCTATGCTTGCACGCTTTCGGGTGAATTAAATAGAGATATTCAGACCATTCTAGACTATAAGGATTATAATAATATCACTGCTTATTCCATCTTGCTTGTAAAGCTGAACGTGAAGTGCGGATCGACGTATTGGCGTGAACTAACTTTCTCAGGTCGACTTTCATCATGGACACCAGCATCCTTCTACTAACTACTAAGCACTCCATCAGCCTGCTACTCCACAGTTATAAGAAAAGTGCACAACCTCCACTATCTCGCCAAGAGCGCATCTGCCGGGCCTATAGAGCTTCTTCTTCTTCCATGGCATCAACTCGGGCACACCAAGATATTATTTGTCGTCAGCTAAGGGAAGAGGTCATTATGCGAGGGAATGCAAATTCAGCTGCAGATGATTGCACGAGTGATGGTAGTGAGTCCGCTAGTGACTATGATGAGGAGACGTTGGTTTATTACACGTGAAGAACACGGTGGAGATGATTCGATCATGAGACGCAATACATGGCCCTCAAGACGCTGCGTATGAATGTTTAGTTGCTCAACGTGTTTTGAGTGTGCAGTCACACAACCGAGCAAAATCAGAGGCACAATTTGTTCCATACCAAGGAGTTGTGAAGGAACGCTCGCGGCCATCATAGACGGAGGGAGCTGCAACAACTTGGCTAGCATGGAGATGGTGGAGAAGCTTTCTCCACCACAAGACCACATCCACATCCTTACTACATCCAATGGTTCAACAACAGCAAGTTTAAGGTAACACATACTGTTCGTGTGCATTTTAGTATCTCTACATATGCTGATTATGTTGATTGTGATGTGGTACCTATGCAAGCATGTTCTTATTACCTGGTAGACCATGGCAATTTGATAAAACCTCAGACACCATGGTAGAAACAATCAAGATACTCTTGTTCATAAGGATAAAATATTACTTTGCTTCCTATGACTCGATTCTATTTTGAAAGATGATATAATAGAGCTAATAAAGCAAAACAAGAGAAGAATAAGAGCAAAATCAGATTGTGGAAAAGAATTTGAGCAACAAATGAAGCCTCGATAATAAACCATTTAGTGTTGCTTCAAATAAAATTGAAAAGTGCATGTTTACTTGCCACTAAATCTGATATTGATGAGCTAGATTTAGCAAATCTGTTTGCTATGCTTTTGTGTGCAAAGTGGCATTATTTTCATTCGAGGACGTGTTTTCCTCTTTGCCTCCGCTGTCACTAACATTTACAGAGTTCACGACGCCTTTCCACAAGACGTGCCACCGGATTACCGCCTATTCGAGGGATTGAGCATCAGATTGACTTAATTCCTGCTTCACGCCAAACCGAGCGCCATACCGCATCAATCTAGAGGAGACGGGAGATTATGCATCAAGTACAAGAGCTTCGACAAAGGTTATATACGCAATCTCTTAGTCCTTGTGTGTTCCTATTATTCTAGTGCCAAAAGGATGGTACATCAGATGTGTGTTGATTGTAGAGGCATTAATAATATTACTATTCGTTATCGCCATCCTATTCCTAGGCTACATGATATGCTTGATGAATTGAGTGGCTCTACAATATTCTCCAAAGTTGATTTATGAGTGGATACCATCAAATTCGTATGAAATTGGGGGATGAATGGAAAATAGCATTTAAAACTAAGTTTGGATTATATGAGTGGTTAGTTATGCCTTTGGGTTAACTAATGCACCTAGTACTTTCATGAGATTAATGAACGGTTTTACGTGCTTTCATTGGACGATTTGTGTAGTTTACTTGATGACATATTGATTTATAGCAGATCTTGGAGGAACATTTGGAACATTTACGTGTTGTTTTTATTGCTCACGTGATGCACGCTTGTTTGGTAACCTTGGGAAGTGCACCTTTGCAACTCGATCGAGTGTCTTTTCTTGGCTATGTTGTTACTCCACAGGAATTGAAGTTGATAAAGCCAAAATTGAAGCTATTGAGAGTTGGCAGCCAAAACGGTCACACAAGTGAGGAGTTTTCTTGGCCTCACTGGATTCTATAAGCTTAGAGAGATTTCAGCACCATTGCTGCACCTCTCAATGAGCTTACAAAGAAGGATGTGCCTTTTGTTTGGGGTACCGCACAGGAAGAAGCCTTTCACGGTGTTGAAAGATAAGTTGACACATGCCCTTTACTCCAATTTCGATTTTAATAAGACTTTTGAGCTTGAATGTGATGCTAGTGGAATTGGATTAGAGGTGTTATTACAAGATGGCAAACCTGTTGCATACTTTTCTAAAAATTGAGGGCCTAGTCTGAATTATTCTACTTATGATAAAGAATTATATGCTCTTGTTCGGACTTTAGAAACATGGCAACATTATTTATGGCCCAAAGAATTTGTTATACATTCCGATCATGAATCTTTGAAACATATTAAAAGTCAAGCTAAACTGAATCAGACATGCTAAATGGGTTGAATTATTGAGACTTTCCTTTATGTCATTAAACACAAGAAGGGTAAAGAAAATGTTATTGTGATGCATTGTCGTCGCTATACTATGCTTTCACAACTTGACTTCAAAATATTTGGTTTGAGACCATCAAAGATCAAATGTATGATGCTGATTTTAAAGATGTATTGCAGAATTGTAAAGAAGGAAGAACATGGAACAAGTTTGTCGTTAATGATGGATTTGTGTTCCGTACAATGCTATGCATTCCAAATTTAGTTCGTGCCTTTTGTTGTTGCAAGCATGGAGGAGGACTAATGGGACACTTTTGAAGAAGACGAGGACGATTTGCTAACATTTCTTTTGGCCAAAGATGAGGGGATGTTGAGTTTATTGCTCGCTGCACTACATGTCAAAAAGCTAAGTCACGACTCAATCCTCATGGTTTATATATGCCTTTCCTTATTCTAGTGTTCCTTGGGAGGATATATCTATGGACTTTGTCTTAGGTTTACCTAGAACCAAGAAGGAGGGATAGATATTTGTTGTCGTGGATAGATTCTAAATGGCACACTTTATACCATGTCAAAAAGCGATGATGTCAAATGTTGATTTGTTCTTTCGTGAAATTATTCGCTTGCATGGTGTGCCAAATACTATTGTGTCGATCGTGATACTAAATTTCTTAGCCACTTTTGGAGATGTTTATGGCTGTTGGGACTAAATTGCTTTTTAGTACTACTTGTCACCCCAAACTGATGGACAAACAAGTAGTCAATAGAACATTGTCTACTATGCTTAGGGCTGTTCTAAAGAATAATAAGAAATGTGGGAGGAATGCTTGCTTCATATTGAATTTGCTTATAATCGCTCAATGTATTCTACTACTAAGATGTGCCCTTTGAAGTGTGTATGGTTTCACCTCGTCACCTATTGATTTGTTGCTCTTCCATCTTCGGAGAAGGTTAATTTTGATGCTAAAGAACGTGTGAATTGATTTTAAAATGCATGAGTTAACTAAGGAAAACATTGAGCATATGAATGCTAAATATAAACTTGTCGGAGATAAGGGTAGAAAAATGTTGTGTTTGCACCGAGATCTTGTTTGGTTACATTTGCGTAAGGATAGATTTTGATTTGCGCAAATCAAAGCTAATGCCACGTCTGCTGGTCCCTTTAAGGTGTTGGAGAAAGTAAATGATAATGCATATAAACTTGAGTCTCGCAGATTTTGGGGTTAGTCCCAATTTTAACATTGCAGATTTGAAGCTATATTTGGTGAGGAAGATGAGCGCCGAGGACGACTTCATTTCAAGAAGGGAGGATGATGAGGACATCAATACCATTGTTACACCCATAGCCCCTGCCGCTATACATACGGACCAATTACTAGAGTCACAAGACGCCAACTAAATTACCGGTACTTTCGCTTTTGGTAATGATTCTAATGTTCATGAGAATATGATGCTGCCTAAATTGGATACATTTGTTTTGCTTACAAATGAAGGGCCTAGCTTGGAGAAGGATGAACATTGGAGCAAGAACAAGCATGGAGATGATGGCATGCCAAGGGGACAAGAATAGAGTTACAAGTGATGATTTCAGGACTTTGAAGCCACCATAATGAGTGTGAAGCCTTGGACGAAATATACAAGATGCCACTTCATAAATTTCTGTCCAGAGGCTATTCTAGGTGTCACCAAACCTTATTATTGGGCCAGGCCCAATAATTTCGAATTACATTAGTATAGGCTATTTTAGAGTCCATTGTGGGGAACAAGAGATAGGGTTAGTTTCGACCCTCTACCAAGGGCCACGAAATTCACCCCTCTTCCTCCATATATACAGCCCTTAGGGCACCGCTTAGACTTGGGTTTTGTTTAGATTAAAAGTTCCCATAGCTGCAACTTCGATTCGCTTGTGTTCAACGAGCATAAAAGGCGCCACAGAACCCCACCTTGATCAATAAAGCTTTCATCTTATATTCGCAATATCCAGATTGCAATCTCAGCTTGCTTGTTCTTCGCTTGTCGCAGGAAATAGACCTCGTGGTCGTTGATCGTGTTCGCGGGTCAATAACCTCTCGAGTTGGTTTAGCGACATAAGCCGACGCCTCAGACGTCAGTAATGGATCGCAAAGTCGATTTCCACCAAAGCGATATCCATCATCTCATCGAAGACGGACACCTTTGCCTCTATCAGCTTCAAAGCAGCCCAAGTAGCGGAATAGGATATAATCTACAATGTTCGCACCACCATACACATGCAAAACTAGTGAAAGCCAAACAACAACAAAGAACCCGCCTCTCCTAGGGATATTGTAAACATTAAAACGTTGTTCAGTTTCTAACTCCCAAGTAAGATATATATTAGGAACATATCTACCCTCAAATAGTGGAATGTTCAATTTCAGTTTAGGAATATGGACATCATCTGCACAGGTGGTGGTGCAGCCTACCATTACAAATATATACCGAGGTCACCCGGTGGTGGTGCCGGTGGTGCACGAGTTCGATTTTGATCAACCTCATCCTCATAATCGCCTCCGGATACTCATCTCCTCCCTACCAAACAAAAGAGAGGAGCCAAAGAAGCATCAACAAAGAGAAAAGGACACTAGAAGTTTGTCCGCTCAATAGGAACACGCCGATGGCCCATACCGATTCGAAGGGGCGAAGGTTGTGCTGCAGAGGGCGATAGGTGCACCGGGGTGGTTGTGGAAGACGAAAGCAATTCATTAAACTTGCTATCAATCTTTGTTTCAAACGCCTCTCAATGCCATCTATCTTCTCCATGCCCTCCAACTGTTTAGCACATCTTGCACGCCCACCATCATTTGCTGAAATTTATCATGTAGCTGTTTGTTCCCGTTCTCCCAATCATCCATCGGCTTGTGATCCTACCATGGTTAGCAGAATAGAAATGATGGGAGCATCCTACGACATCACCACGCCAAGAGCCCATTTGGCAAGTGACACGGACATCTACTTTACATACACAAAGGTGAATCATCTCCTTTACGCTGCTCACTTGACACCTCGAGGATGGTATACTACTTGACACCCTTACGGTGCATGCATAGGTATTGTCGGAGCCAGGATGTTAAGGAGGAGGCAAGCCAGGAACGATACACCATCCGCGAGGGAAGCGGGAAGAGAAGACAAGAAAGGAGAAGAAGAGGGCGGGCAGGAGCCAGCGGACGTCCGACCGGGTCTCGATCATCCGGCCCCGGATCATCCGGATAATCGCCTCAAGACAAGGTTGCCCGACGGCCGGATCATCCGGACGGTCGCCGGATCATCCGGACCCCAACACCCGGACATCCGCCACCATCCGGGTCATCCACTTTACAAGGGTGATTCTGGGCCGAGGCCCGTGATGAGGACATGACTACCTTTGATATGACCAAAATATTGCATACATGCATTTTGTCGTGATTTCTAGAGCAAACTATTCAATAATCTATTTATGTTATCCGTAAAAAAATACTTCACACTTTTGTGTTTTGTCTAATTCGTGTAGGGACATTTGTACAATCCACATATGAAGATAAGGGAAAAGGAGAAGTTTAGGTGCTATTCAAAAAGTCTTCTCACGTCACTTTTGGGCAAGAGAAGATATAGTCCAAGTCTCTCACGTTCATTCAGATTGGACCCAAGAATACCACTCAAAACGCCAACAACATTTTCATACGGATAATTGGGTGATTCTTTTTTGTTGGAAAGTGATTTCATGCTCTTTCCACAATTGAATCACCTTAAAATCCATAGACCTTTCATTGAGCCGCCAATGTTTGCTATGAACTTGAGGTGGATGCTTATGCTCTTGTCACATATATTTGCATCTTGACCTCCCATTTGCATGCTTGTTACCATGATATACTTGATTGTGCTCAATTTATATGCTCAAATGCCATGCCACACTTTTTGTCAAACCATTGCTATGCTTGATGACAACACTTGTTGGGTGAATCACCCTTGAATGCTTGGTTTTTCACGACAACCACATTTGTTTTTCCAAGTGTTTTATCTTTTACTTTTGAAGGAATCACAAGACGGGCGATATTGGAGAGTGCCCATTTGGAACTACAAGATGACGAATGCTTGGTGATCATCCACTTTACACGAACATCATCTCTTTCCCATGATGATTTGGATTTGATCCGAGGTCGGATCTTCCAAGGGGAGGGGATGATGCGGCATCCACGGACATCACCACGCCAAGAGCCCATTTGGCAAGTGACACGCAACATCTACTTTAATAAAAAGGTGAATCATCTCCTTTACGCGGCTCACTTGACACCTCGAGGATGGTATACTACTTGACACTCCACGTGCATGCATATTTGTCGGAGCTTCACGGATGTCAAGGAGGAGTGCGCCAAGGAACTACACCATCCGCGAAAGCGTGGAAGAGAAGACGAAGAAAGGAGAAGAAGACGGAGGGAGAGGCCATGACGCCCGCCTCCGGATCATCCGGTCAGGATCATCCGGTCCCCCTCATCCAATAATCGGCCGACAAGGCGCCGACGGGATCATCCGGACGGCGCCGGATCATCCGGACCACACCGGATCATCCGCCACCATCCGGATATCCGACTCCCAAGGGGACTTGGGCCGAGGCGTGACCCCTTCCCACTTACCCCTTCGCCTTGGGCTATAAATAGACCTCCCCACCTTTTCTAGGGTTAGCAAAGGATAGCTCATTCTTAGGTGAGCTTTGCTCCACCTATCTCTACTCTTGAGAGAGAAACCATTGTCCATTGGAGGCCAAGACCTCCATCTAGGAGAAGATCCCCGGGATATCATCAAACCCTTGTGGGAAGATCCATCTAGGATATCATCAAGACCTCTTGGAGATGAACCTTACCTTGTATCTTTCCCTTTGTTGTTTATGATTGTGATTTGTGTGTTTGATTGTCTAGTGGATGTGGATTTGGACTTGTTCTTGAGTGTTTCCTTGTGATTTCTGTCTTCCCCGTTCATCATGTTCCGAGGGATCCCGCCCAAACGTGAAAGATCGGGCGCTATAGGGTTCCACCTACATCATATGGTATCATGAGCCACGCTGACCACGTTGGAGCCCTCCCACCGCTTTTAGCCTTTTTGCTTGATTTCGCCTAAAATCCAAAATCCCCACCAAAAATAGCCCCTTTTTTGTGATTTGTTGGTTTGATGAAGTTTGTTGATTTTGATCCATGGATTTGCTTGGTTTCGTGGATCTAGCATCTCCCCAAGTTTCCCCACCTTCCATCTACAATCCATCAAATTTTGCCCCAAAATCATCCATTTCCCCAAAAATTCATCCCCACGAGCAAATCCCGAGCGGATTGATTTGTCGGATCATCCGGACATTCTCCGGATCATCCGACCTCACCGATCAGGACGCCCCGGACGTCCGGATAAATCCGACCCAAAAAGAACCGCGTGATGAGGACACCCTACCTTTATATGACCAAAATATTATACATAATTTTGTGAGGTGATTTTAGTGCAAACTATTCAATAATCTATTTATGTTATCCGAAAAAAATACTTCACACTTTTGTGTTTTGTCTAATTGCAGGTGTATGGGATATTTGTACAATCCACATATGAAGATAAGGAAGAAAGAGATGTTTATTTGTTGTTCAAAAGTCCTCTATCGTCACTTTGGCCCAAGAGAAGATAGAGTCCAAGTTTTCCGTTTGGATTTAGATTCGACGCACAAATACCTGAATCAAAACGCCAACAACTTTTTCATACGGACCAATTGGGTGATTTTTTTTGTTGGAAAGTAGATTTCATGCTCTTTCCAGCACAATTGGAATCACCTTAAAGCCGTCCCGAGCGTTGAGTTGTGGACGAAACACTGACGCTGCACCAGAATCCGAGTCAAACCAAGTCCAAAGGTGTTACGCCCCACTTGGGCCCATTGGCCTTGTAGACCTAGGGTTAGTTTTAGGCTGCCTTGGGACGTTCTCCCACCTCCTTTGGCCGTCACCCTTTTATATAAGTAGATCCATCTAGTAGCTTTTTTCCTTGGGTTTTGTTTAGATCAAAAGTTCGCCATAGCTGCAACTTCCAGATTGCTTGTGTTCAACCACGATAAAGACGCCAGAACCCCACCTTGATCAATAAAGTTTTCATCTTATATTCGAATATCCAGATTGCACCAGTTTTTGCTTGTTCTTCGCTTGCTCGCAGGAAATAGACCCTTGTGGTCGTTGATCGTGTTCGGGGGTCAATAACCTCTGAGTTGGTTTAGGAAAAGGCCGACGCCCTCAAGACGCGAGTCGGATCGCCAAAGTCACTTCCACCAAAGCAAATCCACCATCTCATCGAAAGACGGACACCTTTGCCTCTATCAAGTGGTATCGAGCTTGTTCCAATATTTCAGGCCAATTTTTTGACTCCTTATATCAACTCGAATTGAGTGATTTTTTTGCATTGGAGAGCTTTTAGTAGCATTTTTGAAAGAATTTATCAAAAATTGGCTCAAACATTTCAAGAGGAAAGTTGAAGAGATTGTTGTATATCCCGGTATTTGTTTTTCATCATTATCTTCACTACTGCAGGATCTTCACTTTATCTTCTCAAGAGCTACTTAGTATCCTTCATTGATGCTAGTTTGGCACCCGGACCTCATTAGTGTTCTAGGCTCGCCTCTAGTCCGGTCTAGCCTAGGACCAGACAAGACCGGTGAGCGCTTATTCAACATTGCATCTCTGAATTGATTATTGCTAATCTTTTGCTACCATATATAGCCAACCCAGCTCCACATATTTCTACACCGTATACGACGCTCACCGGCAATCGCTTACACAATCTTCGAGTTACTTGACACCCTGGTTGCCCCACCACCGCCGATGGTAAGAACTTGTAAGATATTGATATTTGCTTTTATCGGAGCACTTTACAACCACATCCTAGTAGTTCATAGGAACATTATTCTCAATTTTGTTTTTGTTTCTACTAATCATGAAGGTTTGAGATAGAAGTTCTTGGATGAAACACATCTTCACCATCACGAGAGGGGACAAAACACAAGCAAGGCCAAAGTTAGCTTTTTACCATCATTTGAGGGTAGATTTAACCTGCTATTTATCTAGCTTGGGAGCTTGAAGTAGAAAAGTTTTAGTCAACATTTTTTTCCAACTTGAGCAGTACGAGGCCACTAAGCATTTACGGTTTTGCTTCGCTTGGTGGAGTGTATTGTAAGAAAACATTGATAACCAACCCACAACTTGGAAAGATTTGAAAGATGTAATGAGAAAACAGTTTTTCCCTCCATTTTCCGTGGAATTGCTTCAAATTTGAACAATTTAAACAACAATAACACTGTCATACTTACTACCAAGAGTTCAAATCTTATATGCATCATTGTGACATAGAAGAATTGAGGATGATACAATGAATAGATTTTTGGTGGTTTGAACCATGATATTCGTGCAAGATTTCAGATATTCCTCGGATTACCGGATGTATGTTCATGCTTGTACCTTTGAGAGAAATTAAGAGGATGCATTGGGTACAAACAACTACTATTCCAGTTATGCTCACCACCGCGGTTGGTTCCTCCACCAGACCTACTAGAGAAGCCCCACCCGGATTGTGAGCGACATCATCTCAAGAGTATGGTGCATTGTCACGGTACCACATCGCCACGCTTTATGGAAAGGTAAAAAGAAGGTATTGATGATATAATCCATGAGAAGATGCATCCCTAGTTAACTTGAATGCATCATGTGTTGAGTTACCGGTGATTTGAGCACAACACCTATTTTAGAGAATCTTGATACGCCATGAATGCGCTTGATCAAACAACAAATACCAAAATTTTGAGGCACCCATTGAATTAACTGTTGATGCAAAAGAATCAATGTTTAATCGTTTGATATGACCCTAATCTTGGTGATGATTCTGGTAATGACTAGGTTTGCTTATTTAAGCATATTGTAGATGTAAATTTGATGCAAGTAAGGTTTATTCACCAATGTTGGGATGGTTTAATGATGAACATTGTCAATCTTTTAAATAAGAGCTTCACTTAATTGCAAACTGAGTTGCAATATTTTCATGCCTTCTAGTTCTTGTGCTAATTTGTTGGCTTTATATTTTATGAACTATGGTTACTCATCTATTCATGTGTCATATATGCAAAAATCAAGGAAGTAAAATGGATGACGAACATATACAACATGTACACCTTTGTTCTTTTGTTAGCCATTTCAGATTACAACGCCGAGGACGGCTTTATTTTCAAAAGGGAGGATGATGAGGACACGACCCTTTATATGACCAAAATATTGATACATGCATATTTGTGAGGTGATTTCTTGCAAACTATTCAATAATCTATTTATGTTATCCGAACAAAATATTCACACACTTTGTGTTTTGTCTAATTGCATGGGATATTTGTACAATCCCATATGAAGATAAGGAAGAAAGAGATGTTTATTTGTTGTTCAAAAGTCCTCTCACGTCACTTTTGGCCCAAAGAAGATAGAGTCCAAGTCTTTCACGTTCTGATTTAGATTCGGACCCACGACATACCGACCAAAACGCCAACAACTTTTTCATACGGACCAATTGGGTGATTCTTTTTGTTGGAAAGTAGATTTCATGCTCTTTCCAGCACAATTGAATCACCTTAAAAGCCGTCCGGAGCGTTGAGTTGTGGACGAAACAATCTGACGCTGCACCAGAATCCGAGTCAAACCAAAGTCCAAAGGTGTTAACCTCCACTTGGGCCCATTGGCCTTGTACGACCTAGGTTAGTTTTAGGCGCCTTGGGACGTTCTCCCACCCCTTGGCCGCCACCCCTTTCCTATATAAGTAGATCCATCTAGTAGCTTTTTCCTTGGGTTTTGTTTAGATCAAAAGTTCGCCATAGCTGCAACTTCGCATTCGCTTGTGTTCAACCACTGCACAAAGACGCCACAACCCCACCTTGATCAATAAAGTTTTCATCTTTATATTCAATATCCAGATTGCAATCTCAGTTTCTTGCTTGTTCTTCCTTCCGGAAATAGACCCGTGGTCGTTGATCGGTTCGGGGTAATAACCTCCCGAGTTGGTTTAGCGAATTATCGACCCCTCGACGCAGTGGATCCAAAGTCACCCCCAAAGCAATCCACCATCTCATCAAAAGACGGGACACCTTTGCCTCTATCACGGCCGGGAAACCCGATCATCCGGATTTCCCATCATCCGACCTTTGCCGGACATCCATTCCCGGATCATCCGTTAACCCTAAACCAAGGCAAATCTTGTTTCGGTCATAACAATTCATCCGAGTCCGTTTGACGCTTTAGCTGTTTGAAGCTATTGACATCCCCCATCCAACAAAATACCACCAACACAATTTGACACCATCAAATTTTCTGAAATTTGGAAGTTTGCCTAGGCCTCCACCAATCATCCCAACCACCACCACTCCGAACCAACCCATTTTGTTCCCATAGCATTTGAGGTTGTTTGAGTAGTGACTTGAGTCTCCTAAGGTGTTTTGGCACTTAGGGACGGTTGCTTCATCATCCCCACCACTTCCACATAACCTTCCCACCAACACCCGCAACCCAACTTAACCCAATTGTTGTTTGAGCTTGTTCAAGTTGTGGCTTGTTCTTAAGGTGTTTGCCACTTAGGGACGGAACTTCAACTCCACTGATAGCCCATCATTCCACCCCATTGCTTAGTGCAACACCACCACCGCTTCCGCTACCAATTTTGACATTTGTCATTTGGATTTTGAGTTTGCGGTTTTCCGCTTCCTGGTTTTGCCACTTAGGAAGTTCCATCATCTTGGTATCTACACCAAGAACACCGCCATATCATCGAAAGGACGGTAACCTCGAACACCATTGTATATTACCTTAATTGCATTGTTAACCCCTAGCCCATTTGAGTATTGCCAACGCCGTACATTAGTGGTCCATACCTTCCATTGCATACCATATTGGTATCATATCATCCATTGTGCCTCAAGTTTGTTCCCGAATACACAATTGTTATCTTCGTTGTACATTGTGCAAAAGTGGCCATAGAAAAAAGCTTTTAACAAAAGAGAGCAAAGAGTTTAGAAGTGCCATAGCATCAACCCCATTGCACATAAGATTGTCAAATCTATATCATATGATATCATGCCGGAGAGAAACACCGAACCAACATACATAGATACTTGGGATAGAAGAATATCCATTTTGCATCTTATAGGTTGTGCCAAGTGTCGATCCCTATTGAGCAATCGTTAGCGCCTCTTGAGTTGTGCAACACACGTTTCCGGGATTCCACATTTTGTGCTCATTCCTTGGTTCACAACCCCATTTATCCCGTGTGTGTTTCCGACCTTTTTCATTGGTCTACTTGTTTCACTTATAATTTGTGAATCTTTTCAACATTATTGACTCTTGCTAACATTTTGCATCAAATTTTGTGCCACTATCCTCACCAGCTCTACCATAAGCCTTACTTGTAGGGTGGAGGAACAAGTCCCAATTAATTCCACTATTCTTTCATCTCACATTGAGGACACGGGATACATCCTCAACTTTGGGAAAAGGTAACTTTATTGTTTATCTCATTTCCACCACCCTACTAGTCTTGTGATGGATAGGAAAGGCATTTCACCTT
>JAHHZJ010005670.1:0-16577 GCA_021437245.1 Aegilops speltoides | reverse complement strand
TTATGCGAAGATATAGGGTGGGTCCCAGGTGGGCAATCATTTTTTTGCAGATATGGACGCACTTCCTTGCGTAAAGATGTAGCGAGGTCCCAGAATCATGGGGAACTATTTTTTCACGAAATCGGCCCGTCCGTGGGTCCCGCCGCTTGGAGGAATCATTATTTTCGCGAATAAGGGGGCACTTCCTTGCGCGTCCGGACCTAGCTGTTAGCCCTCCACATACAATACTCTTCCGATGGAAGTCGATCGCCGACCACATTGACCATGCCGCCGAGAGCACCAAGGCGGTGGATTACACGAGGCCTAGGAAGGGACACGGAGCCATGGAAGACGCGCAGGGATACCCACGCCGGAGAGGAGTACGAGGGTTCACCGTTTGGCTGTGGTGTGAGATTGTTGTCGCAGAATAACAAGGGGTATGGGTGATTCGAGGGATGGTCTCGCCAACGCGGGAGTAGTAGGGCGGAGGCTCGGCAAAGACAGCCAGCCACGGAGGCAAGAGCACGCGACACGATCCGCGCCAAATGGGCAGCGGAGCAAGAAGACCAGAGTTGAAGAAGCACGATGGCCATTGGATGGACATCGACGTCATCAGCTAGAATCGGTTATATTGACTAAGTTAACAAACCCTTGGTACGCCAACTTAGTAGGCCCACAGTCAACTTCTCAAATGGTGCGCCCAGATGTCGTGGGAGGAATCATTTTTGGGCTGGTGAAGTTAGAATATCCGAGATTGAAGAAGAAGCACATCATCCGCTGGATGGACACCCAACGCACCACCGCTAGAGCCTTGTGTTGATTATATGTTGACAATGCCTTCATACAGCACGACTTATTTTTTGAGGGACGCGTCAACTTAGTAGGCCCACAAGTGTCCGCAAAGAACTTATAGCCCATTTGAGATTTGTAAGAATGTACAACCCATTTTTGAATTCTAATGGAATTTACTATAGCCCATTTACGCTTGTTAAAAGTACATCCCATTTTCTAGCTAGGACAACGATTAATAATTTCAACCAATCATTCAATACGAATTCAATAAAATTTCCTACATTTTGATGGGACCCAAATATTTTTATCCTGAAATTCTAGTTATATTAAATACAATTTCAATATAAATTTTATTACGTGAAAATCTATTGAAACATTGCACGGCAACAATTAATGAAATTAAAATTTTCAAAATCCAAAATAATATTGTATAAAGTAATTACGTGTTTGGTGCATTTTTTTATAGTTACGCCCAGTTTTTATAATTACATCGATTTATTATTTCTAAAGGCCATATTCTTATTAAGCCTAATGGATCCCTCCTATGAAAGATTTGCACCAACAAGCGGAGAATAACAAGTTGACATTGCCTGGTTATTCCTGAAAAAAGAAAGTATAGCTGGGCTAGCCATTTTCAGCTTAAAAAATTAATATCTGGCTGGATATCTGCTTGAGCTAGACGGGCCACAGCCCGCCCAGCTAATACCTTGCTCTCCTCTAACAACAACGAAAACATCGCCAAGAAAAGCTCAAGTGCCCACACCTTGAAAACACAACATCGCCGAGCTCCTTGGTCCCATTATCGGCCGCCCTTGTGCAATTCTCTGCTTATTGACTACATAGGTTGACAACGTGGGACCGTGATGTTAGGAAACCAGGAGGAAGAAAAATTACAGCTTGTATATAATAAGGAGGCACTTGTGTACATGCGGCTATGGCCCGTGGGTCCCCACGCCATCCTCTCCCAAGAAGTCATCTCCTCATGTCCATCGACCATGTTGACAAGGCGAGACGGTGGTGCCGTATGAGCGCAACACCTCGAAGGACGACGGAGAGGGTCGACGGGCCCTACGGATGGTCTAATATAGCCTGCTGCTCATTCGACAAGGCAGGATCATAGGAACACATGTTCACGACGGCATTGTTGTTCGCTTGTGTAACACCCCTGTCATGCTACAAGAAACCATCATAATGGTACCAGTCACCATGCTTATCGAGCTAATTATCACTTGATAGAAATCAAAGTCAAATTCAAATTCAAATTATGAGTGAAACTCAAATTCTCAAACATGAAAACTAAAATGTTCTTCATGTGCCAAATAATCCATATCTAATATTGGTAGTGAACCAGCATTTTTGCAAATGTCTATGCCCTAAACCACTTTAAAACAAAGGATAAAACTATAGTTCAAATGCCTTTTAAAATTATGAAGGTTGCAAACTATTTCAAAAGCCTCACAATCTTTTTGTGGCAGGCCCAATAATTTTTGAAATTGTTTTGGCCAAGGCATATTTTTGCAAAGTCAATTGTGGCTAAAAGATAAGGCAAAGCTATTGGAAAAAATAAATAAAAAAAAGGAAAACGAAGCAAGGGGGTGGAGAGCCTGCCTTCCCATGGGCCTCGCCCGAGCCAACTAGCCCAGCTAGGGCCTTCCCATGTCGCCTCCCACCTTCCACTATTCGACCGACCAGGCGCCACCCACCACCTCGCCGGCCTCACTGAGGATAAGGAGACACTGGCGCCCCACTTGATACGCCTCCAACGATCTACTTTTCCAAACACTCTTGCCCTTGTTTTGGACTCTAACTTGCATGATTTGAATGAAACTAACCTGATGACGTTGTTTTCACAGAATGCCATGATGTTGTTTTATGTAGAAAAGAAAAGTTCTCAATGTCCGAAATCCACTGAGGCACTTTTCAGAATTAATAAGAATTTTTGGCGAAGAATCAAGGCTGGGGCCCATGGGCTATCCATGAGACAGGGGGGCGCCCCCCACTAGGGCGCGCCCTCCAATCTCGTGGCCCCCCTGGAGCTCCTCCGACCTCAACTCCAACTCCATATATACCTTCTCGGGAGAAAACCCAGAGAGAAAGTTTCATCGCTTCACGACACGGAGCCGCCGCCAAGCCCTAATCTCTCTAAGGGTTGATCTCGAGTCCTGCTTGGGGCTCAAGAGGGGATTCGTCCGTCGTCATCATCAACCTTCCTCCATCACCATTTCATGATGCTCACCGCCATGCGTGAGTAATTCCATCATAGGCTTGCGGACGGTGATGGGTTGATGAGATTTACCATGTAATCAAGTTAGTTTTGTTAGGGTTTGATCCCTACACAACAAGAAATCTGTTAATCGCGATTTAATTCAGTCCGTCATGGACCTCGCAAAAGCACAATGAAGGGGACGCGTGACGGATTTGATTTCCGCCATGTATATCGCGCCATAATTTGACCACCACACACTCCATGACGGACCATCTAAACCGCTCATCATGACGGTTTTTGCGCATCGATGGTTGTTAACTCACACACTCATAACGGCATTAACTTGTCTACCACGTCATCATCCGACATGGATCGATGTGGCAGCCCATGTTGTCAAAAGGCTATCTAAAATTTTGGCCCACTAAATTATTGGTGGTCCGTGATATGCAGGTTCATTAATTTAAAGTAAGGTCCAAGAATTTCAGTCCAAGACATTAGGCATCACTCATTTCTCTTGGTCCACCGAAATTTTAAGCCAATAATAATTTAACGAAAATATATGCTTGTGTCATTAAAAACAGAAAATTACATACACACCGTAAAAATACATCCAGAAGGAGCAAAAAAGGATCCAAAAAGATTAATTTTACAAGCATGACATATGTAACTGAAAATACATCTCCATGAGCAAAAAAAGGATCCGTAAAAGTTTAATTTACAAGCATGTCTCAGAGAACACTATGCTACTCTACACCAGACAACACCCATCAAGGGATGTAGAACGCCAGAGACGCCAACCAAGGGTCATCCCGATTCCTGCCATAGATCTGCTCGCCACAACAAAGGCATGCTAACACATGTCTTTTTGTTGAAAATGCTACCATAAACCATTATCCGCCACATAATGAAAATTATGTCACACTATAGAATATTATAGCCAGTAGGTTAAACTAGAAGCAGAAACTAGAAGTAGCTTACTACATGTTATCAAGTCCTATATCTTTGCATCGCCAAGAAACAAAGTAGTGAAACAAAATCAATCGGTGAAAATAAAACATCTCGAGGCAACAAAAAGGAATAATGAGCATACATAGATCAATAGTTGGTAGTAAACTCCATTGTGCTTATTTGACATGAAGTTCCGTGCTATCACTACACTAAACTAAAATCATGCTATGAAACCCTTCTCAATTTCCTACCATGCGTCTTATAAATTATGCTAAACTCTAAGAAAAGTATAGAAAGAAAGTCAAGGAGTGGCACTTTCATACCCACCGTAAGAAATAAATAACATAAGCAATACTTTTATTCTGTAACAAAGGAAAACATCCAAACAAAAAGGGAACAAACACTTTTTCATCTTAATAAGGTTATTATGCTACATGAGTATAATAATCGCAGAACTCATACCTTCCAACAACTACCACGGTTAAAACCTTCATTTCATAATGCATCCATAGTTCTAACCTAAGATAGTTTGTATGGGTAATAACCTAAGATAGAGAAAGCACATCGCCACCGTTAAAATCTTCGCTTCAACCATGAAAATGGGTTACCAAGCCCTTGGTACGAAAAATAAGTGATAATCGATGGAAGGGAGTTCAGTGCGTAATTATTGATGCCCATCACAATCTGAATCCTAAACTCTATATTTTAGAATAGGAACTTGTTGCTTTGTATTAACAAGAAAACAACGGAGCATAATTAAAGTCCACATCTGTTCAAGCAAAAATATACACTTATAGTTCTAAGATGTGATGATAAAAGTACAGTTTTTAGGTTTGCTCTCAAGTACTACATACACATCTCAAAACAAGTCCGTTCTAGCAAGATACACAACAGAACTGAATTTATATCTAACAAGTGCAACTTCCAAATTAACTCCCAAAAGATCAAGATGAAAGCAATATGAAGACAAGTGCACATTAGAAAAAATTAGCTATATCATATTATGTGGATTAGCACTAGCTTGCCTCTTATTAAATTATGTGTAACAAGGAAGAGAACCAGATCCGAAAACCACCAAAGAACTAATCAAGCTCACATGTCCATCGCAACAACATAATCCACCTCTAAACCGAACCAAAACATGATTTGCATTCAGATTTCCAAGATCATCTAGAATTGGGGATAAAGTGGGAGAGGCTCACCATGCTAGGAGGGAAGGAGGACAAGCCATCGTGAGCCTGCCCAGCGATGTAGGATAGGGTGCAAGGGCCAAGGGGTGTAGACTTGCTCCACCTCCTCCAAAGAGAGTCATGGGGACGGCCACACAGGAGGAGACGCCTTGTACGCCACCGGATGGGTGGAGAAGGCAGAGGCATTAGTAGCACAGAGATCAACCCTAATAAATTGTTTAATTTGACAAGACAAGCAGCCTGTCCGAATATGATTCTCAAGAGAGAAAAACACTGTCCAAGAAAAGAGAAATAGATACATGCATGTAGAAAGCAAGAAGACCATTCATTCAGTGGGACGTAAGAGGTAGCAAAAGCAGCAGGTAATCCTTATAACTAGAGGCTAAGCATCCATCATTCACTCTAATGAGCTACTTCATCGCAACTAACACCGCGAATAAAAAGAAGCACAATTACTAGATACCGAGGGTGGAACTTGGTGCCACTGGTTGGCCGCCTTGTGGATCCGGAGATCATTGGTTTGTACAAGTAAAACTAGCAAGCACTTGTTAGTTATCTGAGCCATTCCATATGCAAAGGTGTCATAAAAATGTAATGTAAAGTACTCGTGTCATCCACTAGCACCATAGCTACGCATCTTATCGCAATTAAGTTCACTTGTTAAAAATCACAAGAATAGAAGAATTGTATCCTCAATCAAGGATGCCGAATATGAATCAGCCCAAGCAAATCAAGAGACAAATATACAAAATATTGTTTGTTAAAAGAGTATATTTTGTCCTTGTATAGAAACAAATACGTAAACCTTATCCGATAATGATTAAAGTGCATATTTGATGTATACAAAGCAAGTTGTCCCCAAAATTAAAATCAAGATTACCAAGCTACGGACTAACCATATCCAGCACAAGCAATTTGTCCTATCAAATTGTTTACTCCAAGGTAATATATGCACAAGAGCACAACCTTACCCGTGTAATGGCTATTGTCTGTGGGCGCTTAGGTTGTCCCGCGCCTCCTTAGGTCGAGGACAGGAGAAGCACGCTACTGAAACGCCATCAAGCAGAAAAGGCAGGTGCGGCCTCATTCGCATCGACCGTGGCGCGGCGCAGGTCCGAGATCCCGCAGAGGAGGTCCTCCGCCTTCCCTCCTCGAGGTGGACCATCAGGAGGAGAGAGCGCATGTGGGAGCGCTGCAAACGATGGAGAAAAGCTAACAAAGGTCACGGAGATGCACCGATGATGAAGGCGATGCTGAGGCAAACCCTAGCACGGTGTGGGTTTTGGGGCCACGGTAGAGGCCGAGAGGGATAATCTTGCCGGAGAGGAGGATGGATCAGAGCGAGGGAGCCTGCGGTGTGCTCCATGTGATAGCCGCCACAATCGCCGGAATCGGAGTGGCTGTTGTGGCGGCGAGGGAGAGAATGGGGATTAGTGTTAGATGGGTGGATGGTGCGTAAATAGGCTGGCTCAAAATCCCACCGCCGGTCCCAAGAACTTAAATTTGATGTCCACGCCAGACTTGAAATTTCTAGCGTCGCCTACTTAAGTCCACACACACATAAGGTGGAGCGATCGATGCGCTTAATGGTGTATAATGAAATAAAAGGCTAGGCCGTCAAATCGGTTTGTGACAATTTCCATGACGCTTCACCGATGTCCATCATCAAAGGGCTATCTTTTCGAGGGCAATCACATCCTATCGAGCCATGACAGCTTTTTGTGACGGATAAGAAAAAATCATCAAGGATTATGACGATTGAACGCCATCGTAAATCCGCACATATTAACAGATTTCTGTAGTGCTAGTATCCACTATGTTCGAGATTGATGTTGCTATGACTTTGCTATGCTTAATGCTTGTCGCACGCCCGAAAGTGCCATGATTTCAGATATGAACCTATTATGTTTTCTTGAATATGTGTATGTTCTTGATCCTATCTTGCAAGTCTATAGTCACCTATTATGTGTTATGATCCGACAACCCCAAGTGACAATAATTGGGACACTTCTGGTGATGACCGTAGTTTGAGGAGTTCAAGTATTCACTATGTGTTAATGCTTTCTTCCGTTCTCTATTAAAAGGAAGCATTAATATCCCTTAGTTTCAAAGGACCCGAACACGGATGGTAGGAAAAGATGTCATACAAGTTGTTTTCCATAAGCACATATGACTATTTACTTAATACATGCCTACATTACATTGATGAATTGGAGCTAGTTCTATATCACCCTATGTTATAACTATTGCATGAGGAATCGATCCGCATAATTATCCATCATTGATCCATTGCCTCACGAGCTTTTCACATATTGTTCTTCGCTTATTTGCTTTTTCTGCTACATCGTTACAATTACTACAAAACCCAAAAAACATTTATCTTTACTTTTGCTACCACTACTATTATTATCATACCACTTTTGCTACTAAACACTTTGCGCAGATACTAAGTTATCGTGTGGTTGAATTGACAACTCAACTGCTAATACTCAAGAATATTATTTGGCCCCTTGTGTCGAATCAATAAATTTGGGTTGAATACTCACCTCGAAAGTGCTATGATCCCCGATACTTGTGGGTTATCAAGACTAATTTCGCGCATGTGTCGGGAGCATAGCTCTATTCTCTGAGTCACTTGGGATTTATATCATGTTCACTATGAAGAACTTGAAAGACGATCGAACTACTATTTTCCCCTCAACTACGAGGGGAGGTAAGGAACTGCCATCTAGCTCTGCACTAGATTCTCCTTCTGTTATCAGTAGGCTTGCTACACCTAAACCTACTACTGCTATGAATTCTGATATGTCGCATGTTATTGATGATGCCACTTCTGCTATGCATGAATCTACTGTATGTGATACTACTTTGCCATTAGGTGAATTTCTAGATGAACAACTTGCTAGATTTAGGGGAATGAAATTATCAAGATCCTATTATCGATGATAGTGATGATGAAGGTCCCCCAATGATTATGTATTACCTGTTGTTCCTAAGAGTTATGTTATGCATGAAACAAGCTGCTATGGAAATTTTGCTTGCAATGATAGAAATGATCTTAAGAAATTATTAGTTAATGGAAGCCAGCTCTTGATGCTAGAATGAAACCCGATCCTGCTTTGCTACTTCACCTATTTGTGTTATCGATAAGGATTATGAATTTCGTGATCCTGATATTATTACTTTAGTTGAATCTGATCCTTTTATGGCCTTGCATCAAAATGTTGTGGCACATCTTACCAAGTTGAATCATATAGCTACTCGTTTACTAATGATGTGATGTCTCGCTATTTATATATCCTTAAGATATTTTCGTTCTCATTAAAGGGTGATGCTAAGACTTGGTATAATCTTGCTCTGGTTGTCTCGTAGTCCCCGTGATATGATTTATTATCTTCGCTAAATATTTCCTGCATAAGAAACAAGTTGCCTTATGGAAATATATAATTTTGTTCAAATCAAAGAAGAGAGTCTCCCACAAGCTTGGGGGAGGCTTCTCCGGTTACTTAATGTTTTGCCTGATCATCCTCTTAAGAAAAATGAAATACTTGATATCTTTTATAATGGACTAACCGATGCTTCCAAGGACTACTTGGATAGTTGTGCTGGTTGTGTTTTCAGGGAAAGAACAGTCGACAAAGCTGAAATACTATTGAATAATATGTTGACTAATGAAAATAATTGGACTCTTACTGAGCCAGTTCCTGAAGTAATTCCTGAACCAATTGAGACAACTCCTGAGCCTATTCCTCAACCCATTCAGAAGAGAGGTGTTTTATTTCATCTCAAGAAATGCAAGAGGCAAAGAAATCAATGAAAGAAAAGGTATTAAAGTGAAGATGTTAAGAATTTACCTCCTATTGAAGAAATACATGGTCTTAATTTACCTCCTAAGAACCACATTGTCTTGATAACCCGGTACGTAGTAAAGGTAAATTCTCTATAGATATGATAAAGTTGAAGTACCTCTACTAAATTTCATAGCCCATGCTTAGATGAATTTATGACTTTATGGCTAGACAAGAAAGTTTTAATGCTTATGTTGGTAGAGAGTTAAAGAATAATGCTTTAGATAAGACGCGAGGTGATAATCTAGCTAGAGTTAAAGATGAACTTCCGCTGCTAGCAAATATGCTTCTATGGTTGCTACTCAAGCGAGAAAGTACTTAAAGCTCAAAATGAATTGCTTCATGAATTTAATAATAAAATGACTTTGCTGTTAGAGTGGATACTAGAACTGTAGAATGACTCAGAACCTTGATCCTAAAGGCCACCCTAAGAGAATCGAGCAAGATTCTCGAGAAATAATTTAGAGGCACCTAGTTCTTCTAAAATAAGAAAAAGAAAAATGATAGAACTTTGCATGCTTCTAGTGAACCTACTGTAGGCACACCTCAGAATCCCAATGATATTTCTATTTCTGGTGATGAAACCCAATCAGGTGATGAACATGAACCTAGTGATAATGTTAATGATAATGTTCATGTTGATGCTCAACCTAGCAAAGACAATGATGTAGAATGAACCTCTGCTGATCTTGATAACCCACAACAAAGAATCAACGTTATGATAAGAGAGATTTTGTTTCTAGGAAGCACGGTAAGAGAAAGAAGCATGGGTTCGAAACCCATGCCCTTTCCTCCTAAACCATCCTAGTCAAAGGATGATGAGGATTTTGAGCGCTTTGCTAAAATGAGTAGACCTATTTTCACGTATGCACTTAATCGATATGCTTAAAGTAAATCCTTATGCTAAATATATGAAGGATATCATTACAAACAAAAAGAAAGATACCGAAGCTGTAATTTCCACCATGCTTGCCAATTACACTTTTAATGGTGGTATACCCAAGAAACTTGGAGATCCGTGTACCAACTATACCATGCTCTATTAAAATAAATTATGTTAGAACCTGCTTATGTGAT
The DNA here is from genome assembly GCA_021437245.1 of Aegilops speltoides. Taxonomy (NCBI): domain Eukaryota; kingdom Viridiplantae; phylum Streptophyta; class Magnoliopsida; order Poales; family Poaceae; genus Aegilops; species Aegilops speltoides. Next base: position 6,537 of record JAHHZJ010005670.1, on the reverse strand, counting down.
CTTGGAGCCGGTGTTAGTGTTATGCCTCTCTTTATATCGTAGACTTGAATTGAATAAGTTGACACCTACTAAAATATCTTTTGCAATGGTGATAAATCAATTGCTATAACTGCCGGTATTTGTGAGGATGTGCCTGTGAGGTTGCAAATATCACTATCTTAACGGACTTTATTATTCTTGATATTCGAGACGATAGTATGTCTATTATCCTTGGTAGACCTTTTCTTAACACTGCAGGGCTATTATTGATTGCAACAAAGGCAATGTCACTTTTCATGTTAATGGTAGTGAGCATACGGTACACTTCCCGAGGAAACAATCTCAAGTTCATAGCATCAATTGTATTGAAAAGTTCCAACTATCATTTTGAGGTTTTGAATTTCTCTCCCTACTGCAAGAAAAACTATGATATTCTTATTGTTGGGGATTTTCATATCCCTCGCTTGAGGTAACTTAGTGTTATTCAAAATTTCTCCGTTCCATGTTATTTGAATGAGTTTGTTAACAAGACTTGATCAACCTTGTTAGTGGGTTCATTTTGATGATCACGAGATGGATGAAACTAGAAGGCACAATCTTTTGTACCTCTTTTTACTTACTATTATTTAGAATAAATAAAGGAAAAATAGTATTATCCGTCTGCTTTTCTAATTATCCGTGCATTAAAAAATAGTCAAAATAAAAGTGCTCCAATGCCCTTCAAATTTAGTATGTTTTTTGTAGAATATTTGAGGATTTTAGGCACTGAAACACTGCAGAGGGCAAGCACTGCCACGAGAGAGGAGGGCGCCCTCAGAGGGCGTGCCCTCGCTCTCGTGGGCCCCGGTGGCCCCCTCCACTTATACCAGCACCCACACACTTCATCTTCTACCCAAAAATCCACATCTAGCTCAAGCCCGAGTTCTAGCTCGCTTTTGCTGCAATTTTCGATCTCTTAGCTCAAAGCTCCATTCACAAACTGCTTTGGGAGATTGTTGCTTGGTATGTGACTCCTCCATTGGTCCAATTAGTTTTTGTTCTAGTGCTTTATTCATTGCAAATTTTGCTGCATAGGTGACCATGTTCTTGAGCTTGCATGTTAAATTTTGAGGCCCTAGCAATTCCAATGCATGATATAGGCTCTAGGCACTTGTAGGAGTAGTTTCTATCAATCTTGTTTAGTTTTATTCACTTTTATTTTGAAGTTACTAAAATTTCAGAAATTTTCAAAAAAGAAATATGCTTAGAAGAATGTACCAAGGTGGTTCGCTCGGCAAAGAAAGGGCCAATAATTGCTATACGTGAACAAGATGTTAATTTGCCAAGGACGCAAATGTTCGGCTTGTGAGTGGCCATCCGATGATTTTATAGTTGAAGTAGGCTTCAAGGGGAAATTTGACGATATGTGCTGTAGTTGAGCTTGAGGACTTCTTACAAGATAAGTGTCCTCAATATTATCAATTGACTGATTCCTTTGTGCGGAGGTTCAATATATTTCTTCGCTAATTCTCCTAGTGTTGTGTTTGACATTTATGATACATCTTATACCATGGATTTAGAGGATTTCACAACTACTTGCAAACTCCCGCAGGGGTAATTTTAATAATCCTCCCAAATCTGAAGTTAGAGATTTTCTTGCTAGTATTACTGTGGAGAATCTAGGACGAACAAAGCTACCATAGGGAGCATCCATTTTCCTGCTATACATTACTTTGCTCTCTTTATTGGTAGATGCATTAACGGTAAGGACTAAGTATGTCACATGTGTGCCTCGATCTTTGTGTCCTCAAGAGTGTTGTGTCAGTTATAGAGGTTATAACTTGGGGCAATAGTTGCACGTAGGTTGCATAATAATAATAAAAAGGGAGATTTCTTGGAGGAATTTATGCAACCCTGTGGCTAATTTTCTTAATATAGCTCCACGAGAGGGGTATATGCTTGTACCTCCTGCTTATTTGGATAAAGAAGCTATGTTTGATCATCATTTTCTTGAGAGGAATGAACAATTCCTCCATTATCGGCTAACCTACAAATGATAACGTCGTCTCCTCACATTTCTTCCGCTCCCTACCTTTTTGATTATCGACAAAAGGAAGATATGTTGTCACCGGAAGAAGCAATCAATATGAGAGGGAATGGAGGCAGCTCGGCGACATGTCGCTGCTCAGAGGCGGTCGTTCATCTCAAGATTACCCCAACTATTCTTATGGATATCAGCCAGCGGTCATTGGTATTAGACCAACTTAGGCCAAAAGCCTAAGCTTAGGGAGTACGATTTTCACCGACTTTACATTCATGTTCACACACTAGTCGTCGGTGCTCATACTCTTTCATTGTATTATCCATGCTAGTTTAAATTTCTTTTCTAGTTTTCTTCTTGTGTGTTTGATAAACCTTTAGAAAAACAAAAAATTAGTTAGTTTAATTTCCTTGCTTGTAGTAGAAATTTAAATGAAAACCCAAAAAGATTTCTCTCTTCTTTTACTTGTTGGGAGCTTTCCGTAAATAGTTTATTTTCTTTTCTTTCTTTGGGGGTCAAGAAGACTACATTGAAAATGCTTAGTGGCTCTCATATGCATGATTGTTTATTTACTTAGAGCCCATATTACTTGTCTTCTCTTGAGTTGAATGCTTGCGATTCCAGCTTAGTCCAATGCACGCACTCTTATTATTGTACACATCATTCGGTCGTGGAGGTGAAAGGCAATAATGATGCATGATATATGATGGACTTATTGGGATGAGAAAAGTGGTATGAACTCGACCTCTTTTGTTTTTGTAAATATGATGATTCATCGCTCCTGAGTCACTATTGTGAAGTAAACATATTTGCAATGACATTTAGAGATTATAGTTGCTTGTGCCATGCTTGATTAGCTATGAGTTATAATGGTTTACCTTATGTGACAACATGCTATTAGAATGATAATGATGTGGTATGATGGGATGGTATCCTCCTTTGAATGTATTAAGTGACTCGACTTGGCACATGTTCACGCATGTAGTTGAATCAAATCAACATAGCCTTCATGATATTTATGTTCATGGTAGATTATATCCTACTCGTATGCTTGTACTTGGTGTAAATTAATTTTAATGCATGTTTACGACTGTTTCGCTCTCTCGCTTGGTCGCTTCCCAGCCTTTTGCTAGCCTTCACGCATTTAAGCGGAATACTGCTTGTGCATCCAAACTCCTCAAACCCCAAAGTTGTTCCATATGAGTCCGCTATATCTACCTATATGGTATTTACCGCTGCTCCAAGTAAATTTGCATGTTCCAAACTCCAAACCTTCAAATGAAATTTTTTGTATGCTCAAGCAGCTCATGTTTCAACTAGGGCTGCCTATATCTTCCATGCTAGGTGGGTTATTCTCAAGAGGAGTGGACTCCGCCTCATTCACAGAAAGGGCCGTAACGGATGCCTAGTGCCATGATCCAAAAAGATCAAAGCAAATGAAAATAATTAAACAAAACTCCCCCAATGCTGTTATATGTTGGAGGCACTCATTGTTTCAAGCAAGCCATGGATTGATGCTTGTTGGTGGTTGGGGAGTATAAACCTTACCATTCTGTTTGGGAACTACCTATAATGCATGCAGTATGGAAGATACTGCCATCTCATAGTTGTTGTGTTGACAGCTAAAGTATGCCGCTCAAAATGTTATTCAATCTCTATTTTAAAATCGAGCTCGCACCTCTACAAATCTCGCTTCCTCCGCAAGGGTCTATCTATTTACTTTATATTGAGTCATCACCCTTCTTATTAAAAAGCACTACCGGAGAGCACAATCGTCATTTGCATTCTTTATTATTGGTTTATATTGGGTATGACTTGACCGGATCTCTTTTACCATGAATTACAATGTTTAGTCAGTCCTTGATCTTTAAAGGTGCTCTCGATTTATGTTTTATGGTCTCGTAAAGGGCTAGCGAGATACCATTTTGTTATATCATGTTATGATTATTTTGAGAAAGTGTTGTCATCCGAAGTTTTATTATTATGGCTCACTAGCTGATTATGTTGTTGATATGAGTAATTGTGAGACCTATGTGTTATTGTGAGTATGGTTAGTTCATAATATTTGCGAGGCTTGAATGTGGCTTTTCATGTTACAACAACAAGAGCAAACAGAGTTTGTAAAGTTTTTCTTTATCACTTTCAGTTTATCAACTGAATTGCTTGAGGACAAGCAAAGGTTTAAGCTTAGGGAGTTGATACCTCCAACGTATCTACTTTTCCAAACACTTTTGCCCTTGTTTTGACTATAACTTGCATGATTTGAATGAAACTAATCCTGATCGACGCGTTTCAGCAGATCGCCATGATGATGTTTTATGTAGAAAAGAAAAGTTCTCGAATGTCCCGAAATCCACTGGAGGAACTTTTCGAACTAATAAGATTTTTGGCGAAATCATCAAGGCCACGGGCCGAGGTTGTCCACGAGACGAGGGCGCTCTAGGGCGCGCCTCCTATCTCGTGGCCCCGAGCTCCTCCGACCTCAACTCCAACTCCATATACCGCCTCGGGAGAAAAACCAGAGAGAAAGTTTCATCGCTGCTCACGACACGAGGCCGCCAAGCCCTAATCTCTCTCGGAGGGTTGATCTCGAGTCCGCTCGGGCCCGAGAGGGGATTCGCCGCATCATCATCAACCATCCTCCATCACCAATTTCATGATGCTCACCGCCCGTGAGTAATTCCATCATAGGCTTGCTGGACGGTGATGGGTTGGATGAGATTTACCATGTAATCAAGTTAGTTTTGTTAGGGTTTGATTCCTAGTATCCACTATGTTCGAGATTGATGTTGCTATGACTTTGCTATGCTTAATGCTAGTCACTAGGCCCGAAGCCATTATTTCCGATCTGAACCTATTATGTTTTCATGAATATATGTGTGTTCTTGATCCTATCTTGCAAGTCTATAGTCACCTATTATGTGTTATGATCCGACAACCCAAGTGACAATAATCGACACTTCTTGGTGATGACCATAGTTTGAGGAGTTCATGTACTCACTATGTGTTAATGCTTTCTTCCGCTTTCTATTAAAAGGAGGCCTTAATATCCCTTAGTTTCCGTGAAGACCCGCTGAACACGAGATGGTAGGACAAAAGATATCATACAAGTTCTTTACCATAAGCACGTATGACTATTTACTAAATACATGCCTACATTACATTGATGAATTGGAGCTAGTTCTATATCACCCTATGTTATAACTATTGCATGAGGAATCGATCCGCATAATTATCCATCATCGATCCATTGCCTACGAGCTTTCACATATTGTTCTTCGCTTATTTGCTTTTTTCGCTATCATAAATTACTACAAAAACCCAAAAACATTTATCTTTACTTTTGCTACCGCTACTATTATTATCATACCACTTTTGCTACTAAACACTTTGCAGTAGATACTAAGTTATCTAGGTGTGGTTGAATTGACAACTCAACCGCTAATACTCAAGAATATTCTTTGGCTCCCTCGGTCGAATCAATAAATTTGGGTTGAATACTTGCCCCCGCCTCTCTCTCTCGCCCAAACCCTAACCCACATAAGATCCTCCTCCTCGCCTCTCGCTATGGACTTCTCCCATGCAGCCAACGCGCCGCCTGTGCTAGGTTGATCCCATGCCACCGCTATCCTCAGATCACCGACATGCCGAGGCGCCGCGCCGCCCTCCACGTGGACCCATACCTCCGTTGAGCCGGAGGCACCACGCGCGGATCCACCTCGCCTCTTCCGCCTCGCCACCGTGATTCCTGCCGATCGCGCTCCTCTCGCGCTCCCGCTTCACTCACGTGGTCTCTTGCGCCCACACGGTGAGCACCGCGACGCCTCCCGCTCCCGCCGTTTCTATCACAGATAACATCGCTGCCATGGACGACCAAACTCAGCTCCGCTGCTCGCTCATCGTTGTCGCTCACGATACCATGGCCTTCCAAGCACAACATCATACTGGCACTCAGGGGCCCTAGCGCTTTAGATCGCCAGCGGCGCCGTTCTTTTTTGCTGAGCTACCATAGACCGCCGCACGCGCACCTTGCAGCCCCTATTCCAGCCATCTCCGGCCGGTCCAGTGGCACCACTCGAAGTGGCAAGATCAGCGTTGAACGCAGTGAAAACGCATGATTTGGCGCTCAGCGAAGATCCGAGCCTCTCCGCGAACTTGGCGCCGGAGAGCTGCGGGACAACTCCGGCCATGCCGACGTGGCCGAACTGGGCCACCACAGCGTTGCCAATGGGCCCCATGGGCCCAAGTTGATTGAGTTGACCACAATCATCGACGGGCAGCCCAGCCATCGACTTTGCGGCCCTACCGCTAATCCACTAATTAAAATATTTTAATAATTAAACCTAATTAGTTTAGCTAATTAGTCTATGACCGTGGGCCTTCTCGCTAAATAACTCGCTTAGTTAGTTTTAAGCCGTTAGTCCACTGTCATGACAGGGACCCACTAGTCGTTTGACCTGGTCACCGTCCCTGCTGATCACGACGCCACAGGATGTCTTGTGATGTAGTAATTCTTTTTCCGATAATTCATTTAACTC